>JBBBDQ010001124.1:0-130000 GCA_037127315.1 Ascarosepion bandense
ATTGTAACCTTTCTCTAACCTTTGTTGCATATTGGTTACAATTGTAACCTTCCTCTAACCTTGTTGCATATTGGTTACAATTGTAACCTTCCTCTAACCTTTGTTGTATATTGGTTACAATTGTAACCTTCCTTTCACCTTTGTTGCATATTGTTTATAATTGTAACCTTTCTCTAACCTTTGTTGTATATTGGTTACAATTGTAACCTTCCTCTAACCTTTGTTGCATATTTGTTACAATTGTAACCTTCCTCTAACCTTTGTTGCATATTGGTTACAATTGTAACCTTCCTCTAACATTTGTTGCATATTGGTTACAATTGTAACCTTCCTCTAACATTTGTTGCATATTGGTTACAATTGTAACCTTCCTCTAACCTTTGTTGCATATTGGTTACAATTGTAACCTTCCTCTAACATTTATTGCATATTGGTTACAATTGTAACCTTCCTTTCACCTTTGTTGCATATTGGTTATAATTGTAACCTTTCTCTAACCTTTTGTTGTATATTGGTTACAATTGTAACCTTCCTCTAACCTTTGTTGCATATTGGTTACAATTGTAACCTTCCCAACCTTTGTTGCATATTGGTTACAATTGTAACCTTCCTCTAACCTTTGTTGCATATTGGTTACAATTGTAACCTTTCCTCTAACATTTGTTGCATATTGGTTACAATTGTAACCTTCCTCTAACATTTGTTGCATATTGGTTACAATTGTAACCTTTCCTCTAACCTTTGTTGCATATTGGTTACAATTGTAACCTTCCTCTAACATTTGTTGCATATTGGTTACAATTGTAACCTTCCCTCTAACATTTGTTGCATATTAAGTTACAATTGTAACCTTCTGATTTGTTGCATATTGGTTACAATTGTAGCCTTCTTACCTTTTGTGTCATATTGGTCACAATTGTAACATTCCTCTAACATTTGTTGCATATTGGTTACAATTGTAACCTTCCTCTAACATTTGTTGCATATTGGTTACAATTGTAATCCCTCCCTCTAACATTTGTTGCATATTGGTTACAATTCGTAACCTTTCTTTACCTTTGTGTCATATTGGTCACAATTGTAACATTCCTCTAACCTTTGTTGCATATTGGTTACAATTGTAACCTTTCTTACCTTTGTGTCATATTGGTCACAATTGTAACATTCCTCTAACCTTTGTTGCATATTGGTTACAATTGTAACCTTCCTCTAACATTTGTTGCATATTGGTTACAAATTGTAACCTTCCTCTAACATTTGTTGCATATTGCTACAGCAATTGTAACCTTCCTCTAACATTTGTTGCATATTGGTTACAATTGTAGCCTTCTTACCTTTGTGTCATATTGGTCACAATTGTAACATTCCTCTAACCTTTGTTGCATATTGGTTACAATTGTAACCTTCCTCTAACATTTGTTGCATATTGGTTACAATTGTAACCTTCCTCTAACATTTGTTGCATATTGGTTACAATTGTAGCCTTTCTTACCTTTGTGTCATATTGGTCACAATTGTAATATCTCTTAACATTTGTTGTATATTGTTTACAATTGTAACCTTTCTAACCTTTGTTACATATTGGTTACAATTGTAACCTTCCTCTAACCTTGTTGCATATTGGTTACAATTGTAACCTTCCTCTAACCTTTGTTGCATATTGGTTACAATTGTAACCTTCCTCTAACATTTGTTGCATATTGGTTACAATTGGTAACCTTCCTCTAACATTTGTTGCATATTGGTTACAATTGTAACCTTCCTCTAACCTTGTTGCATATTGGTTACAATTGTAACCTTCCTCTAACATTTATTGCATATTGGTTACAATTGTAACCTTCCTTTCACCTTTGTTGCATATTGGTTATAATTGTAACCTTTCTCTCAACCTTTGTTGCATATTGGTTACAATTGTAACCTTCCTCTAACCTTTGTTGCATATTGGTTACAATTGTAACCTTCCTCTAACCTTTGTTGCATATTGGTTACAATTGTAACCTTCCTCTAACCTTTGTTGCATATTGGTTACAATTGTAACCTTCCTCTAACATTTGTTGCATATTGGTTACAATTGTAACCTTCCTCTAACATTTTTTGCATATTGGTTACAATTGTAGCCTTTCTCTTACCTTTGTGTCATATTGGTCACAATTGTAACATTCCTCTAACATTTGTTGCATATTGGTTACAATTGTAACCTTCTCTAACCTTTGTTACATATTGGTTACAATTGTAACCTTCCTCTAACCTTTGTTGCTTATTGGTTACAATTGTAACCTTCTCTAACCTTTGTTACATATTGGTTACAATTTTAACCTTCCTCTAACCTTTGTTGCTTATTGGTTACAATTGTAACCATTCTCTAACCTTTGTTGCATATTGGTTACAATTGTAACCTTCCTCTAACCTTTGTTGCATATGGGTTACAATTGTAACCTTCCTCTAACATTTGTTGCATATGGGTTACAATTGTAACCATTCTCTAACCTTTGTTGCTTATTGGTTACAATTGTAATACAATATTTACCCGCCACATTTTTGCGATGGGTGGGTCCCGAATCAACTCTCAGTTGCCTCTCTATGCTCGAAAACAGAGTGTAGCTCAGTTGTGGCTCAGTTCGCAATGGCAGCGTCGCAACTGAGAAAAATGACACTGAGTAGATGCCCGGTCCCGGGGAACAGTGTCCCGGGCAACAGTGTCCGGCGGCCGCGCCACCCCAATGCAGCAGAGGGGTGGACCAGTTGCTCATCACCGAAGCTGAGGGATTTTTGTCCCTGAGCCCGTTCATACAACTGTAACCGATATGCAACAAAGGGTTAATATTGGCAGCAATTGAGAAACATTATGAACTTGCAATAATGTAAATGCATCTCTGTTTTGTTTTGTTTTGTCTTTTGTTTTTGTTTCTTTTTTTCATTTTTTTTTTCATGTTCAAGATAAAATGTATCTACTTTTCTCAAGTTACATTCTAAAAGAGATTGATTTGTGATGAACAAAGAGGACACTTTAATCATTAGAAATCAGTAATATATATTTGAGCAAACTTATTTTTCGAATCAATTCAAGCAAAGAAAAGCAATAATACCACTGAGTATGAAAGAGAATGAGAAGATTTTAGAAGGCGCCAAAAAAACAATTCTAAACAGGAAACAAGGATAAATTTCTACTCCTGTTATAAAAAAAAAAACGGCGAAGAGTGTGTATCGAACAATAGGCGATATTATTATATTTGTCTATAATTCTGAGATGAGGTAGTATTTACAGTGTTTACATTATTCGGACTATTGTCTTCATCTTACAGGGTTAGAGGGAGAT
Organism: Ascarosepion bandense; assembly: GCA_037127315.1. Taxonomy (NCBI): domain Eukaryota; kingdom Metazoa; phylum Mollusca; class Cephalopoda; order Sepiida; family Sepiidae; genus Ascarosepion; species Ascarosepion bandense. The sequence goes on from JBBBDQ010001124.1 coordinate 3,317, forward strand.
AACTTCTGACTACCAAGAGAGGGACTACTACGCAAGGAATGAAAACCATATATCCCAGTGATTGTAATAAAGGGTTCGGTTCGAAATTCTTAGCATTTGAAGAAGGCCGGAGCGTACAACGGCCGAAACGTCGTACAAATGGCAACAAATATGAGGACATTAGTCCGAATAATGTAAATTATTATAATAATCTGAGAGATCACCGTCTGACTTTCATCATCATGGCTGATGTTAACCTCCAGGAAAATGTCTCGTTGCTCCTTCACGGGTTAACATTTTCAGCTGATATGAAGTGGAAAGACTATACTAGGTCAGATGCGAAGAAAGTTGGTTTACTGTATCGTGCGAAACAGCTTTTCTCTCCAGAACCTATCTTACAGTTCTATAAGTCTACCATTCGGCCATGCTTAAAATATTGCTGTCACACATGGTCAGATGCTTCTGCTATTTACATTGAGCTCCTTGATAAACTCCGAAGAAGAATCAGCAATATTATTGATTCTGATCTGGCGTCGCGGCTTCAATCAGTTACCCAGGTTGCTTCTGTGTCTTTTCTAAAAAATAATTCCATGATAATTGCTCGGGTGAGCTCTTTGCTATGGTATCTAGACTGTTTTTATTTAAGCGTAGTACTAGACTGGCTGTGCGTTGTGGTGCAGTTGATATCGACTTTGAACGACAAATCGGGGAACCAAGTTCAAATTCCAGTTGAATTCCTTGCATTCACTTCCGCACAAATACCCTTGAGAAAGGTATTAATCCACCTCTTCCCTTCAGTGATGGGTTAAATAACAGGATAGATTGGGTTCTATAGCCTTGGTCGGCAACCAGTCTGCTGCAGAAAGCAATGACAACCTACTGCGGGATGATTTTCTGCCCGGTCAGTCATGACGCTTTCGAGACATGATCTCCCAAAAACGTATACTATTATATGGCACTTAACTGACTAGGCTGACATCTAATCACATCAATTTACAGTTGAGCTGGCCATATGTTGCCATTAGTTCTATGCTAACAGTTCTCGGCCTGTGGAACTCCCTTCCGGCTCCATGCTTTCATGCTAACTTTATTCTGCAAAAATTCAAATGCAGTGTCAATCGTTATCTACTGCCTTCCTGGTTACTCTTTTCTCTTCCCGCTCATTATTAATGTTTCTGTTCGTAATTCTTCCACACTCTGTAACCCCTTCTGGCTTAGTGGCTTTACTGCCTTGCATGGGGTAAAACAGGTTTTTGAAAAATGTTCAACTCTACTCTTTCGTTACAACCATTCGGATTGTTTTGGTGCCCTATTTACAGTGAATGAAATCTTCCTCCTGTATATAATACTAACCTACGTGACTTCCAGGGAGGCAGCTGTGAGGCAGTCTAGAGACAGTCGAGACGCAGCGTAACTATACAGTTCGGATGTACACTTTTATTTTTCTTATTACTAACACTTATTGTATATATGTTCTGTTTTTCTAATACACTGTTTGAACCTACCTTCTTGTTTCCGTGTCTTAATTCTGGGCCCTAGCAAAGCCACAACACGGGTCTTTACTGCTAGGACCAGCCATGCCACTTTCATATAAATACTTATCATTTAAGAATTCCATGCTACTTCCGAAACGAATATACCAATGGAAGACAACGATTCTGCTTTCCCTCCAGAAACCAATGTATTAATAATGATGGGGCCTATAATGATGGGGCCTATAATGATGGGGCCTATAATGATGGGGCCTATACTGATGGCATAAGTATTTATAGGTGGGGTAAGAATCGCCTTGCATCTGGTGATACCGATAAAAAAAAATGTCTTACGTCTCTTTCTAGTTTTCTGTATTTACAAAATTCATTTTCTACCCATATGCGGTTTGATACCTGTCTAAATATCGGTAATATTTTTCAGTAAATGTTTCTTATACCCTTTATTTTGCGACCTTTGTTTTAAAATAATTTTACTCCAAGCAAGCCGGGATCACCACTAATATGCAGGGAGTTGCAATGAGATAAAAGACTGGGTACAGCGGGTATTGAAGAAAGCATAATGGATGAACGGGATTCAAGAAGACAGAAGATGGTGACTTGGATGAGATTGTAGCTATCATGGAAACAAATAAACGGAAAGGAGTTCCACAGGTGGGAAGTGCGAGAAAAAACTTGGAGTAAAAGTGGCGGTTACATTTAACTATTTCAACGGTAAAAAATGGGACCTAGATGCCAATCTAGTAGCACGCTTAAATTCACGTGAATGGAGTACTAAAGAAAAAGCTTGTCAGAGCAGTTGCGATAAAAATATATGTAGAAAAGACAGAGGGAAGCCATGTTACCGTTTTGGAAACGTGACTGAAGTTGAGATGCCAAGTCAGGACTGATAACATTGCAGATCCCGTTTTGAATTTTTTCGAGGACCTCGAGATGAATATCAGAAGCACCTGACGAGATATGACAACAGTATTCGATGATAGGCGAATGGTAGATTTATTAATGTCCAAGTTAGATTCTGACGAGAAAATTTCCTGTCCCAACACAGAAAGCCAACCTTCCTAGCAGTAGATCTTTTCCGAATGTACCGCTTCTCAGACTGCATTTTTACTTACGAGATCGTTAGTTTTTGCTTTACCTCCTCGTTACAGTCAGGAAATATTTCTGTTTTTTTTATTCGTGTTCATTCCTTAACACTTTTATTTACATCACCTAGAAAATACACTGGCCTTACAGAATCACAAAGAACTGTACAAGACAAAAGAGAACAACTTCAGATGAGGATTATCAACAGCAGCAAAAACTAAAATGGATAGCATCTGTAACTCAAAGAGGAAATAATGACATAGTCAAAATATTGATATTCCGTAGTACTTCAAATAAAAGGTCAGAAAGAAAAAAAAAACCCATTAGTCCTGGAAAGAGCATTAATAATAATATTTATAGATTTTATAAATTACAAGCGAAAGTGTCAGAAAATGGCGAATATCTAAACTTATTTATAAATGTAACTTTATCTGTGTGTGTGTGTGTGTGTGTGTGTGTGTGTGTGTGTGTGTGTGTGTGTGTGTGTGTCCGTTACCTATAGACTCCGAAACGGCTGAACCTATTTTCTTGAAAATTTACACAGTTGTACTATAAGCGTCTGCGAGTGTTTTTAGCTAGGTTTTACGTCAAGGTACCCCGATAATAAAAAAAAATCGGGTTATAGAAGGAGTGGTCCGATTTTAATAAAATTTGATACACTCATAGACAAAGACATAAGAAATGATATTCAGAAGTTTCAAGGTTGCAGTTCTTACAATACTGCAGAAAACTGATAAAATATATATATATATATATATATATATATATATATATAAGGCAAGATGTTTGTGTGTGTGTCTGTTTATCTGTCTGTATGTCCTTTATACAAATCCACAATTTTTATCCGATTCTCACCAAACTTCACACCAATATTCTTTAGGTTGAGTCTGAGCTCCAGGACTATGTATTAGTTTTGAAGCTTTCATTACACCCGAGCAACGCCGGGCTATACTGCTAGTTTTCTTATAAAGAAACGGCAAATATTGCCATTAACATTTACTAGTTTTTTTGCTTTTCTTTTCTTTTTATTTTTCTTTTTTTTTTTTTTGTTTTGTTTTTAGTGCGGATCATTAGATTGACTGATCCCCTTTTAAAAAATATGAAAATTTGGATGGGTAAATAGTTTTTGTAAATTATCATACATTAGACCATCCTCAAAACCCAAAATTGGTGAGAATCTTTATATATTACTTTTTATCATTATAAAAGATTGTTCTTGTTTATAGCATAAGTACAGTATCGAGTCGATCCATGATTCTGAAAATTAGATGTATTTATTTCTCTTGAAATATTTTATTAAATCCATTTCAGATATGACCCAAAATTTTGAAAATTAACTGGATTCGTTTCTATTTGCTTATATCAGCAAATGCTTTTTGCTTATTGATACATAATATTGAAAACAAAGAGTATCCGTTTCATTTGGCATATTTCAATAAACGCTTTCGTTTTTTATCCAAGATTTTAAAAACTATTTACTTTTTTCTTTCTACTTATTTCATTAAAAGCTTTTGGTTTTTGAAACAAGATTTTGGAAAATAACGGTATTTGTTTCTCGTGTATTATTTCAATAAACGCATTTGCTTTTTTTATATCAGATTTTGAAAACTAACAATATTCGTTTCTCTTGTATTTCAGTAAACGCATTTGAATCTGATACAAGATTTTGAAAACTAACAGTAATAGTTTCTTTTAGCTTATCTCAATCAATGTTTTTGACTTTTGATACAATATTTGATAAAATAAACTCTGTATTTTTCTTCTGACAAAATTTATGAAAATTTGCTAAGTTCGTTATTCTTCACTTATTACAACAATAGCTTATGCATTTTATTAAAAATTTGAAAACTCTTTTCGTTTCTCTTCTTTAATTTTAATCAAAGCTTTTTTATACAAAATTTTGAAAACTAACTGTATTCGTTTTTCTTTATTTATTTTAAAGCTACAGGGTGATGGTTAATGTTTTATTTGATTTGGCCATGTGTGAAACTTAACCGAACTCCATGCAACTTACAATTTTTATCCAGAATTATCAGAAGGTTTTCATCAGATTGGAGATGGGAATTTGTGAATGGTGGAAGAGTGGAACAATAAAAATATACATTCTGTATGTTAAAATAGAAATTTATTCATAGAAAAGATAACATGAAATGTAGAAGTTAATGTTTAATAAGAAACAAGTAATGAGTTAAGGCTATCAAGAATTGTAGAAATGTTCGTAATAGTAATTTCTTGGAAAGCGTTTATATGTATGTATGTATGTATGTATGTATGTATGAGCGTTTTTTGGTATGAGTGTCTTTAAACGGAGAAGAAGTAAAAGGAATCAGCACACAAGAAAGAAAGAAAGAAAGAAAGAAAGAAAGAAAGAAAGAAAGAAAGAAAGAGCAAGAGGACGAGTGTGCAACGCGACCTAACGTCCGGATCGACTTGAAGTTTTTCCCGTTACATTTTAGCGTGTCGTCTCTGCTGCTCCCATCTGACTGATTGGCTGACACTGACCGAATCGTTTTATAGCCATTTAGTTTCTTCACACTGGATCGCTAAGTCTTTTTAGTCTTGCAAATCGCTTCCATTGGTAAGAAAATCAATTTAACATCTACTCGCGAAATCCGGTTTCGACTTTTTCTTTAAGCACCTGGTCAATCCTTTTTCTAATTGGGAAAAAACCAGGATTTCACACGTCATTGTAAATTTTTATAAAAGTGAAGAAGAAAGTTGTTTTTAATTCTTAATTTCCTATCCACCACAATTTCAATAAACGCTTTTGATTTTTTATAGATGTTTGAAACTGTTTTCGTTTCTCTTGGTTTATTTGAATTAAGTATTTTGCTACTGATACAAGAATTTGAAAACAAAATATATTCGTTTCTCTTAACTTCTCTCAATAAACGTATTTACTTTTTTTATACAAGACAATGAAAAGTAACTGTATTCGTTTCTCTTGTTTTATTTCAATAAACACCTTTGCTTTTTGTGACAAGATTTTGATTACTAAATGTGTTCAATTCACTTGTATTAATGCAATTAACGCTTTTGATTTTTTATGTAAAATTTGGAAAACTAAGTATATTCGTTTCTCTTGTTTTATTTCAATAAACGCCTTTGCTTTTTGTAACAAAATATTTTTTACTAAATGTATTCGGTCCATTTGTATTAATGCAATTAACGCTTTTTATATTTTATGTAAGATTTTGAAAACTAAGTATATTCGTTTCTCTTGTTTTATTTCAATAAACGCTTGTGATTTTTGATACATGATCTTGAAAACTCACTATATTTCTTTGTCTTCGCTTATTTCAATAAACGTTTTTATTTTTGTTACAAGATTCGTCTCTCTTGGTTTATTTCAATAATCGCTTGTGATTTTTGGTATGAATTTGAAAACTGTATTCGTTCTTAGTGTTTTATTTTAATGAAAGCTTTTGCTTTTTGATACAATATTTTGAAAACTTAACTATTTGTTTCTCTTAGCTTATATCTATAAAGCCTTTTGATTTTTTTGTTTTTTGTTTTTTTTATAAAAGATTTTGAAAACTAATTGTATTCATTTCTTATGGTTTGTTGCAATAAATGCTTTTGCTTTTATCCAAGATTTTGAAAACTATCTGCATTCGTTTCTCGTGTCTTATTTCAATAAACGCATTTGCAGATTTTGAAAAGTAACAATATTCGTGTCTCTTGTATTTCAATAAACGCTTTTGCTTTTTGATACAAGATTTTTACTTTTCGACACAAGGATTGGAAAATTGACTGGAGTAGATTCTCTTGGTTCATTTCCATACTTGTTATACAGTATTTTCCCAATGAACGATATTTCTTTCTATTGGCTTATTTCAATAAATGGCTTTGGTTTTTGGTACATTTCGAAAAGTAAATATATCCGTTTTACTTGTTTTATTTCAATCATCACTTTGGCTTTTTGAAATGAGTTTTTGAAAACTTATCAAAGTTTTGAATAGTGTGTTCGTTTCTCATGTTTTATTTCATTAAACTTTTTTATATTTCAGAAAATTATTTGATAAAATACTTTGAAACCAACTCTATTCTTTTCTGTTGGCTTATTTCAATAAACGCTTTTGCTTTTCGATACAAGATTTTGCTTGTGATTTTGATACACTATTTTAAAATTAACTGTATTCGTTTCTCTTGGATTATTTCAATAAATATTTTGGTGTTTTGACAGAAGATTTTTGAAAATGAACTATTCGTTTCTCTTGTTTTATTTCAATAATAGTTTTATCTCTTGCTACAAGATTTTGAATATTAATTTCATTCATTTCTATCGTTTTAATTCAATATCCGCCTTTTGATACAATATTTTGGAATCAACTGTATTCGTTTCTCTTGGATTATTTCAATAAATTTTTTGGTGTTTTGACAGAAGATTTTTGAAAATGAACTGTTCGTTTCTCTTGTTTTATTTCAATAATAGTTTTATCTCTTGCTACAAGATTTTGAATATTAATTTCATTCATTTCTATCGTTTTAATTCAATATCCGCCTTTTGATACAATATTTGGGAATCAACTGTATTCGTTTCTCTTGGATTATTTCAATAAATTTTTTGGTGTTTTGACAGAAGATTTTTGAAAATGAACTGTTCGTTTCTTTAGATAATTTGACATAAATCTTTATTTTTAAAAACTGCGAACATTCTCCTTAATTCTGTTTATAACCAGGAGGTATAACACTTGCTAATAGAATTAATTAAAAAAATATGAAAGCGACTTTTTATTTCTAATTTGTTGTGCCATCCTTATTCTTTTGTAATTATTATTTCCTTATTTTTTCTCGTAAATATCATCAATATTCTAAAACAGGAAAAAACGATCTTTATATCCAGGTTCGAAATTAATTTCAGAATTTTGTTGTTTTAATAAATATCAATGCGTTAAAAGTTTTGCATCTTTAAAATCTATCTTACATTTCTTTCTGTCAAAATCGCGACATTAGCCTCTTCTCGTTTAAACCTCGCCTCATTTTTTTTCCTTTTCCGTTCGCCACTCTTATTTCCGGTTGTCTGTTACTCTTATTTTATCCTTTTTTTTTCTCTCATTCTCTCAACCCCCCAAACTCTGATTATTTATTACCTCTCATCACTTCACTTCCTCTTTTTAATTGTCTTCCTTCTTTCTTTCTTTCTCTCTCTCTCTCTCTATATATATATATATTTTTTTTTCTAGTTATTCTCTATCCTTTCACTTTCATTTCGTCTTTTTCATTGTCATATTATTTCTCTCTCATTCTCTCTTATCAATTCTCTACCCTCTGTATCACTTTCACTTCGTTTCTTTTCTTCTCTCTCCTCCTCCTTCTCCTTCCTCTCACTTTCTCGTTCACTTTCTCTCCCCCCTTCTCTCTCTTTCTCTCTCTCTCTCTCTCTCTCTCTCTCTCTCTCTATCTCTCTCTCATTATTTCATTTCTCAATTTTAATTCGTCACTTTTTCTCACTTTACCACTATTATGATCTCTTCATTCTTTTTGTTTCCACCATTTGGCCTTCTCTCTTTCACTACTCATCTCTCTCTCTCTCACTCTCTCACTCTCTCACTCTCTCACTCTATCATCCCTTTCTCTCTCTCTCTCTCTCTCTCTCTCTCTTTCATTGGTCTCTCAATTTAAAATTTTTGCCTTCTCTCTTTTACTACTATTTTCCTTCTCTCTCTCTCTCTCTCTCTCACTCTATCATCCCTTTCTCTCTCTCTCTCTCTCTTATTCTTTCATTGGTCTCTCAATTTAAAATTTTTGCCTTCTCTCTTTTACTACTATTTTCCTTCTCTCTCTCTCTCTCTCTCTCTCTCTCTCTACTCTATCATCTCTCTCTCTCTCTCTCTCTCTCTCTCTCTCTCTCTTATTGTTTCATTGGTCTCTCAATTTAAAATTTTTGCCTTCTCTCTTTTACTACTATCTCTCTCTCTCTCTCTCTCTCTCTCTCTCTCACTCTATCATCCCTTTCTCTCTCTCTCTCTCTCTTATTCTTTCATTGGTCTCTCAATTTAAAATTTTTGCCTTCTCTCTTTTACTACTATTTTCCTTCTCTCTCTCTCTCTCTCACTCTATCATCCCTTTCTCTCTCTCTCTCTCTCTCTTATTCTTTCATTGGTCTCTCAATTTAAAATTTTTGCCTTCTCTCTTTTACTACTATTTTCCTTCTCTCTCTCTCTCTCTCACTCTATCATCCCTTTCTCTCCCTCTCTCTCTCTCTCTCTTATTCTTTCATTGGTCTCTCAATTTAAAATTTTTGCCTTCTCTCTTTTACTACTATTTTCCTTCTCTCTCTCTCTCTCTCTCTCTCTCTCTCTCTTTCTCATTCTTTCATTGAGCTCTCAATTTCAATTCGTTACTTTTTCTCATTTTACTACTGTTACGACCTCTTCGTTCTTTTTATTTCCTTTTTCATTTTGTGCCTTTTCTCCTTCACTATTCATATCCCCTATCTTCTCTTTCTCTCTCTCTCTCTCTCTCTCTCTCCATTTTTGCTCCCATTCTACATCTTAAAAAAATTGACTTATCAAATTTTCTAGGAAATACAATGAACGTGATAGGTTGAAGAATGAGGAAAATATACCATTGTGTATCAGATAAAAAGTTTCATTAGACATTTCCGAAAAGATAACGAATGCGACAGATACTTGATGAAGGCCTGAGGGTAGCGCAGCCGAAACGCCACGATAAAAAAAAAAACATCAAAACGAAAAAACTATTTCGAATTAAATAAATACTATTTTTTAATTCTTTTACTGTCTTTTTCTCCGCATCTCATCATTTCTGGTTTTGTAGTTTTTCTTCTTCTCACCTCTATTTTCTTATCCGAAGTTTTAAATTTCTTGGCTTCCATCTTTGATTTTAGTCTACTTATTTTTGCTATTAACAAATGGATAAAATAATAATGACAATTTGTAACTGAATTTTGGAAGCGAGCTGCTTTAATCTTTGTATATGAATTCACTCCGTCTTATCAAAAATAGAGAACATATAATTTTTTATAATTAGATGGAGATATATTTCCAATGTTTGAATCTTCGTTTTGTATAAAGTTATTTTGAATAATAAAAAAATATTGAAATTACTAGATTTTTTTCAGTCCCTAGGTAACCTGTGAAGTGGTCTAACAGAGGACGGAAGTGCGACACTGAGATCTTAAGGAGAATTGGCATGGTCAGGGATACGTTCCAGGGGCTGGGTAGAGTACTGAGAGACAGGAAAATTTCGTTGGAAAAAAAAGAAGAGACTGCTGAATTTTTATGTGATGTCCGTTCTTCAATATGGTGGCGAATGCTGAAGAATCTCACCAAAAATAAAGGGAAGACCTAAAGCAACCGAAACATAGCTCGACAGAAGGATGCTGAAAATACCATGGAGCGAGCATGTGAGCAACGATGAAGTTTTGGAGACGATGGAAACGAAAAGAAAACTAAAACTTAACATCAGGAAAAGAGAGCTGAAGTTCCTGGGACATGTAATGAGGAAGGATGGCTTAGAGAATCTGATACTCACCGGTCAGATAGAGGGAAAGAGAGACAGGGGAAAGCAACGCATGACATATTTGACGGGCTTGAGCAAATGGATGGCAGACCAGGGTTTGGGAGCATTAACAGGAGAAAGCGTGTTAAGAGCTACAAAGGATAGAGGGATGTGGAAAGCCATGGTCGGCTAAGTCCTGAAGGGACACGGCACATAGAAGAAAAGGAGCGCAGTTTCTAGGATACACTGGAAAAGAGGCACTCGAATAAAGTTGTGGTGAAAATGCAGAGACAAAGAAATTAATCAAAAGGAAGATATAAGAGAAACCTTGATATAAGAGAAACTTTTATATAAGAGAAATCCTGATATAAGAGAAATTTTATCTAGTCCCAAATTAGAGCCGGTGGTAATGTATATAAAAGAGACCAAACACTGATATAAGAGACCCAACCATGATATAATAGACCAAACCCGGATATAAGAGAAATTCTTATCCAATGCCTACAACTCTCTTACGTGCGGGTTAAACTGTAATACAGAAAATATTATTAAATAAAGAAAGAAAGAAAAAAAGAAAGAAAGAAATGAACGGACTAAAATTAGGATTCTAGCTGCTTAAAGCGTTTTTTACTCTGCATCGGCAATCTAAGCGTTGAACGCTTTTTTGTGTAAGTAGATGTTTACCTTTTGGGCTGTGTTTTCTTTGTTTTTTCCTTATTCAAGATTTTTTTTTTTTAATCATATCACCCCGAGCAAGGCGGCAACGTCACTGATGTGCAGGGGGCTACATAAGAGTGAAGAGATTGGAAAAGAGAAAACTGGAAACCACATCCTAAACAGGGAACAGGGGATGAGCCCCTTCACCTGTTCAGTAGACGTGGGTGGAGTGTGCACCGGGCGATAGTTTAGTCTATCTACTAAAATTGAAAAAAAAAAGTGAGAAGACTGGAAAAAAGAAAAAACCGGAAACCACAACATAAACAGGAAACAAGGGATGAGCCTCTTCACCTGTTCAATAGACGTGGGTGGAGTGTGAACCGGGCGATAGTTTAGTCTATCTTAAGATGTTAGGTCTTCTAGTATCGTCGTCGTCTTGCGGCCATTGGCCGAGATCGAACTCACTACACCCCCTCCAGTATCCCCTGTGCATTTGGAACCCTGGCGCAGTTTGCAGCGAAATTCATAATCTTGTCAAATAGCTGAATACTTGATGCTTCGCCAGGGCTACCAAGGGTGTTTTTATTGTGACACCAACACTAGATGGGTTGCCTCCAGGCCCCATCCTGTTATTTAACCCATAACTCGAGGGAAGTGACGGATTAATACCTTTCCCAAATGTACCAGTGCTTAAGTGAATGTAGGGTACTCAACTGGAATTCGAACTCGGCTCACCGATTTCTCTTTCCAAGCCGATATCCACTGCACCACAACGAACATCCGTCACTGAACGCTTACAGCGCCTGGTATTCCCAAGCGGTTACCCATCTAAGTACTGACCAGGCTCAACGTTGCTTAACTTCGGTGGTCGAACGAGAACCGGTGTATTCAATGTAATATGCCGCTCTTACACCCCGATTGAGCAGTATGGAGGAATGGTAGACTTTAAAAAAACAGTAGCTACTCACACATCTACGCATCGTTCATTCAGTAATGAATTTGAACACTCTCGGCTACTGGCGCGTGTTTACATTGCACATAACACGCTAAAGTCCGCCTTCTTCTACCGAGTGCCCATAGCCCAGCGGTAGAATCGCCGACTGATGTCAATTCGGTCGGGTTTAAATTCTGACTAGAAGCAATAGGATGTCTAACAGCACTGATGAGCTTTGATGAAGCGAAACAGATCTGTCTGCGAATATATATACATATCCTGTAACGCTCATGGAGAGAAAAATAATAGCGAGGCAGAATCAGCGCAGTTCATTCTCTTGACTACCAGCTCCGTGTTCACTCTTTAACAGTGTATTATTATTATATTTTTTTGCAATAATTAAGTCATCGAATAGTGAAACACTCACACACAAATATATATATATATATATATATATATATATATATATATGAACAAGTTATTTTTCCTACCACACCAAAATATAAATAATTTAAATAGGATCATTTTATTATTAAACTATTTTTTTATTGTTAACAAAAGTATCTCGGTTAAAAGGAAAAAAAAATATGTGTCTTTCGGCCAACACTTCGTCAGAATAGAAATCGTCGGCAAAATTAAAACGGAGAAGTTGCTAAGAAAAATTTTTAGCAACGACTGACGTTAAGAAAAAAAAACGTCCAGTCTTGAGTAGACAGAGGAAGTTGAAGTTTATATTGTGAACTTTTCGGGGAGACTACCATCCAACATAAGTAATATACAATTTTTTTTAACTTCGATCGTTGTTAAATATTTTTCTTAGCAACTTCTCCGTAATTTGGTTTGTTTTCATTTTTTTTACTTAAACTTTCCGATTATTAAAAAAATTTTGAAAAATTCAAATTTTTAAACAAATTCGTGGTGGGGGGGTCAGTTTCTCATACAACCATCCTCCATTTTTAATCCACTATAAGGTTGTATGAGAAATTGGTCCCCCTCTAAAATTGTTTAAATATTGAAATTTTGCAATATTTCCCCCCCCCCCACCCAAGTCCAGCAGTCGTTATCACTCTTTTCAGTATCGATGGAGGGGAGCTTCTTTCTAAAACTTTTCTTTGGGATAATATGGAACGTCCACATATTGACTATATCATTATTCAAACTACAAGTGCTATCTATTTCAGTTGTTGCTACTGTTGAAAGTCCTCAAGTGATGTAGTGTCTGTTATCTGGTACAGTTCTTTGTAATTCAGTAGTTCTAATCGACAAGGTTCGAAGAAGTACGATGTTCTTCAAGACCTCCAGGCACAGGCTCCCTTTGTTCTAGGCGCCATTTTTAATCATTGATTTGAGAAAGCAGCAGACAGTTTAGATATTTGCAAACAGGTTGGACACCATGTATGTCATCCATATGTAAATTTTTAAGAATGAATGGATTTATTTTAAATCGGACAGCATTATTACTTCAAGCATTATTTACTACTGAATAGCCATTTTTTTATTTTAAACGTACACAGGCCGATAGACATAATACATATTATTTTAAAGTAAAAAAGCGGAACGTCTATTTCAGACACGAGTAACCACTAAAAATAATATTCGAAGCAAAGAAAGTAGCATCTATATGAATGTCTCAATCTGACTAGAACATGACTCGAGTTTTTATGTTTTGATGTTGTTTTTGTTGTTTTGTAGCAACTTGCGGTGTTGGGAGAAACTATCTCTGGCGCAATTTATTCTATGTTTATTTTCCTTATCCCCTAGAATTTGTTATAAATGATGCAAGGGAGAGGAAGATCTGGAGGGCCATGATCGCTTATGTCTTAAAGGAACACGGTACATAAAAGAAAAAGAGGGTACATATAACGGGGTATTTAATGTGTTTGGGGTTTACTAAATCCACATCCTGGATTTTTGTGATGAATTCAGGGTACGTGTCATTGTGGCGCAGTGGATATCAACTCGGAACGACAAATCGAGTTCGAATTCCAGTTGAATTCCTTGCATTCACTTACACGCAAATACCCTTGGGAAAGGTATTAATCCGTCTCTTCTCTCCAGTTATGGGTTAAATAATTGAACAGACTGGGTTCTATAGCCTTGGCTGGCAACCAGTCTACCGCAGAAAGCAATGGTAACCTACTGCGGGATAATCTTCTTTCCTGTCAGTCATGTCTCTTTCTAGACATGATCGCCTAAAGCGTGTATCCCGTATGGCACTTAACTGACTGTCGTCACTGCTTTCTTAGATAGATAGACGGATCTTTACTAATATTCACCAAAAATACAAGGCCCAAGAGCCACTCAAGGTGAGAGGCTTACAATTTGGGGTTATATTAGCATAGGAAGGAACAAGCATTAGAAGTATAGAGCTGAAATAGATTTAATAAGGTACCGGAAATCCAATCCTAAACAGGAAACCATGGATTATCCTCTGCTCCTGTTTAAAAGAAAAGGGAGAAGTGTAAACCGGACGATAGGTGAACCTACCTATCTATTTTATTATGCAAAGATGCATGTTCTTATTAACAAACTGTTGTAGTTTTCAAGATTTGAAATATCAACGCTATGCTCTCATTAATTAATATCTCTAGATATTTCTTACCCCAGTCCATCACGGATTGGAGGTCCTTTGCAAGCTCGGCAGCGAGGTTTGTTTTGTCAGCCTCGGCACTGATCAACTGCCTATGATAAATAAATAGGTCAGATGAGCTTCATGTGTCTATAAGTTCTGTGGAGTAGTTTTCTCACTGAAAGTTATAATCGTGCTATGTCGGTTGCTAATCGACTTAACGCACCCTAAATGTTAGGAACTTGGTAATCTTCCACTGAAAGCTGACTCCTTAGTATTCGGCTAACTGCCAACTAATATCAACTGCCTAGTAGTTTCGCTAAACTTCAATAGAACTCTAAAAAACTCTCTAGAACTTCCAAGAACTCCTATGAACTTCCCAAGAACTTCTATTAACTTCCTGTTAACTCTTATTACTATAGGAGGGAGAGTCCATTATCTGAGAATAGGTGTGTTTTGCCATAGGATTACTATAGGAGGGAGAGTCCATTATCTGAGAATAGGTGTGTTTTGCCATAGGATTACTATAGGAGGGAGAGTCCATTATCTGAGAATAGGTGTGTTTCCCCATAACATTAATATAGGAGGGAGAGTCCATTATCTGAGGAAAAGCTGTGTTTCACCATAACAATTAGAAATATTTACAATGTCTTATTTGGGATGATGTGCGTTTTTATTATGCAATTTAAGGGTTCCTCCTAATATTTCAAATAAATGTTTATAATACAAAGGAAAACTGATATCGTTTCGTAATCTAATAACTTGACCGATTCTCGTTCAAATTATCTCAGCTTTGCACAGCAGCCGTAGAAACAACTCAAAATTTTGTTTAATGTTTTTTGATTTTTTCTTTTCAGGTATAGAAATGTCATTCTCTGGATATGAAAATTCGATTTGCGTATTAGAGTTCTTCTCGAATACAGCCGAATAAGACTCTGCAGCGTGCATTTGTGAGAGAATTCGCTAAAAATGCATAAACGGCAATCCAGATTTTAAAAATCTGCCGAGGCTGACAAAACAAACCTCGCTGCCGAGCTTGCAAAGGACCTCCAATCCGTGATGGACTGGGGTAAGAAATGGCTCGCGAATTTTAATGCTTCCAAAACGAAGCTTCTATCTATTAACCATCACAAACTTGCATCCTTTTTCATATGCTCCTTTCTCAATCCACCCCACTCTCATCAGTATTCTCATCCTTCTCTTACCTTCTTCCTGACACCCCCTGTAACCTGTCACTCTTTCTCATTACATTCCTCCTATGTAACCCCCTGCACAACTGTGGCAGTAAAATGCCTTGCTTGGGGCGACACGATTATGGAAAAAAAAGGTTCACAGAGGAAGGCTGGTCTATGCAGGACGAAAGAATTGACAAGAGCTGGACTACCATCTTGATGTGTGCCGGTCCCGGGTAGTGTGCGTATTAAAAATTTGTGAAACCAGTTAGGAAATCCACGTTCCTCTGAATTTCTTATTCAAATTTTGATAAATAAATTTTATTTTGCGCACCAATAAGCTTCTTTAGTTTCATTTTATCTAGACTATGTAGTTACTCAGATATTTATAGGGCTTACGGCCTATCACGTTGAATACACCGGTTCTCGCTCGATCACCGAAGTTAAGCAACATTGAGCCTGGTCAGTACTTAGGTGACCGCTTGGGAATACCAGGTGCTGTAAGCGTATAGTGACGGATGTGCGTTGTAGTGCAGTGGATATCGGCTCGGAAAGAGAAATCGGTGAGCCGAATTCGAATTCCAGTTGAATACCCTGTATTCACTTAAGCACTTGTACCCTTGGGAAAGGTATTAATCCGTCCATTCCCTCCAGTTATGAGTTAAATAACAAGGGTAGGACTTGGAGACCCTGCTCTTAAAAACAAATCCCAATGAAACGTGAAAAAGAAAAATGTTGTAAAAATAAAATAACCTTACCCAAAAATCATTGGTTATGACCTTAAATGATCTCATAAGGATTGATAGGTCGTTAAGCCTCAAAAACAAACAAGATATTTACATCTTAAATGACATCAAATTATTTAAAACAGCCTTTAGAACAGTTACTGATATTTTTTTAAATTTGAATTATGCAAATACTGGTATGGATCATAAAAATATATAGACTTAACAAAAAAGTATATGTTCTAGAGATATTAATTAATGAGAGCATAGCGTTGGACATTGGGAAATATTTCGTCACAGAAAAAGCAAAAAAGGAATTAAAACATTAGCAACATAAGAACAAAAAAAAAGAAATTCGAAATGTCCCAAAAATAAATTTGGGAAAAATTAAAAGGGTAACAAGAAAGAAAAGTGGATTGACTGGCAAGAAAATATTTTGAATTGCAAGTAAAACCAAAGAGAAAAGATAATCTTAACAATATTGACTAAGAATATAAACCAAACAAACACCTGTAAGTGAATATCACATTAAAAACCGTGTAAGATGAATGAAGAATTAAATGGAAAGTTATTTTCTCAACAGTAATGATGAATGTAGAGCTACATTAGACGAACGCTGTTACAAGTTTGGGTCTTTCATGGGAATATTCAGCCAGCGTGGCTTAGAGATATGGCAGATGATACGCAATAAATAAAATATATATTCCAGCAGAGGAAATGTTCACCGTCACTTCTGAGGCTGATGAATCTTTTTTTTAACTCTTAGGAGGTACCATGTTGCAAATAGGTCCCATCTACGCTGTTTATTGGGGGGTCACATAACTCATATTCATTCAAAAACTATTCAGCTTTACATTAAATGTTTCTCAAAAAAGATGGAGAAAACAAATAGAATACATTTTGCATAACTAGACCTAATATAATTAAACAATACTTTTAATGTTATCAGATTAAAGCAAATGGCATATGTTTCTTTCCATTCTATTTTCATTTACAATTATTCACTTGGCAATAAATACTAAAAAATAGTATGAAATACATCATCATTTTAAACACTGGGCTGACCTAATAATTATGGCCGGTAGTGTGTGCATATATATATATATATATATATATATATATATATATATATATATATATAAGAAAGTAGCTAACCTAGAGAGCCAACAAACCTACCAAGGTTTCACCAAATCGGATCTTCAGGGCAAGTTGCTAACCTAGAGAGCCAACTTGCCCTGAAGATTCAATTTAGTGAAACCCTGATAGGTTTGTTGATTCTCTAGGTTAGATATTTTCTTATTTATTTGCTCTATCAGTGTATTGACTGCTTTACATGTTAGGTCCCTCGTCTCGGGGTTTTTTTCTTTCGACTAGTACTTTGACTAATGTTCAAGTGCTTAGTTCGTTTCTTTCTTTGTTTCCATTTTTCCCCTCCGCGTTTATAGTCGGTGGGTTTTTCGAGACGTCTTCAAAGACAAATTTACAGTTATATATATATATATATATATATATATATATATATATATATATTTGGGAATATCAGGTGCTGTAAACGTAAGGATCAAGAATGGTCAACCGGTCCTCCAGATATGAGGGTTGGGCGCAAGACTAAGAAACCTGCACCATAAAAAACAGTTTGTTATGGAAACAGTAACAAAAAGTTACTGCCCTACACACCATTGGGTGTAAAAGGGTGAGATGATGATGATGATGATGATGATAATTATTACAATATAATTATTTCCATTCCCTATGTTTGGACCAATGTCTTCGTTATTATTACAACGTTTTGCATGTTATACCCTCCGGCACTTTTTATATTTCTGTCGATTCGGCAATTTCAAACTGAACTGTTTACAATTATATAATTTCACAGACCTAATACACACACACACACACACACACACACACACACACACACACACACACACACATATATATATATATCCGCAGACAGATCTGTTTCGTTGTATCACAGCTCATCAGTACGATTAGACATCCGATTGCTTTCACCCAGGATTGAAACACGACCGAATTGGCGATTCTACCTCTGAGATATATGCGCTCGGCAGAAGTAGGCAGATTTTTTGCGTGTGGTATACCATGTATACATACGCCAGAGTTAGAATGTTCGAATTCATTACTGAATGAACGATGCGTAGATGCTAGAGTAGCTACTGCTTTTCCAAAGTCTACCATTCTTCCAGAGTGCTCAATCAGGATGTGAGAGCGTACATAGTCATACACACACACACACACACACACACACACACACACACACACACACACACACACACATATATACATATATATATATAGAGAGAGAGAGAGTGAGTGAAGAGAAGAGAGAGAGAGAGAAACAGAAATACAGAAACATATATATATGTATGTGTGTGTGTCTACAGTTTCAACTATTTTTATTTGTGTGGGTTGCCTGTTTAATATATTTAAATGTGTATGCTTCAACACATACATCTAAACTTATTTATAAATGGAACTTTGCCTCTGCGTGTGTGTGTGTGTGTGTCCGTTACCTGTAGACTCCGAAACGGCTGAACCGATTTTCTTGAAAATTTACATAGTTGTACTATAAGCGTCTGCGAGTGTTCTTAGCTAGGTTTTGTGTCGAGGTACCCCCGATAAATATCGAAAATCGATAATCGAAAAAATCGATTTATAGAAGGAGTGGTCCGATTTTAATCAAAATTGATACACTCATAGATAAAGACATAAGAAACGATGTTCAGAAGTTTCAAGGTTGCAGTGCTTACAATAGTGCAGGAAATTGGATATCGATACCAGGAAATCAAAATTTGACTTACATCCATTCATTTCTCTTTCAGTCTATGGTTTTGCTTTAACTGGAAACAACTATTGCTTTTTATTCTTTCGTGCCAACGTCCAAAGAGTCTGAGCTCCAGCACCATAGATTAGTTTTAAAGCTTTCATTACACCCGAGCAACGCCGGGCTATACTGCTAGTATGCCATAGGCACACAAACGCCAGCGAACACATAACATCTGGTTATGAGCAAGCGCGAGTGTTGTGGAGTAATAAGCTGGCAGTGTAGCAGAATATACTGAGGTGAAGTGAGTTCGTACTTCACTGAGTAACCCGAACTTGTAGGTTTCGGAAGACTTACCTCAGCATATTAAATATCTTTGATGGTAGAGCAATCGAAATGATTTAAATACAATGACGTTGGCGATTATGACTCTCTACGCATTCTTTTTCTTTATTATCTGCGAATTGTCATTCTTTTTTAGGAAAGATAGTGGAATTGCTTTCCATTGCCTTCCCTTAGACTGATTGTCATCCAGGTCTTGGGACATCAGTCTAACCTGCTATTTATTTCATAGCCAAGATGAAAACAGACATAACCATGCCTTTCCTAAAGGTATTTGTACGAAAGAGAACGGAATTTGATTCCATTTTTACGCACCGATGATAAGCAGGTATTCATCTCATCTCCGCACTGAGACACGATGTGACACAAGGTCGGGCTTATTGTGGGGAACGTGAACGCGTACCCCCGAGTCAGGGCCATAAAATTACTCTTTCGTCGATTAAAAATAAGGATTAAAAACAGAAAATAACTATGTTAATTATAAAAACAATGTCAACCATAACAGAATCGATAAAAATGGTAGGACGTATTGAAAATGAAATACTTGAAACAAATAAGTGTGGATGTTGGTTTTGACATTGAAAAATAAATGAAAGCTGAACAAACCTTGTTTGGGAAGGTTTATTTGTTTTGTTTACAAATACAAATTTGTAAATCCTCCTTGTGAAACAGAGTTTATAGCTACCGATGTTTGTTTTTTTTTAATCATTTCACCCCAAGCAAGGCATTCCACTGCCACTATTGCGCTTGGGGCTACATAGAGGAAGGTAAATAGAAAGTGTGGTTAGATATATGTGAACATGAAAGGGCGACTAGCGGCGGCTCTGGAAAAAAGAGAGTTCGTTTGTGTCTGGCGTGCAGAGCAGTAATCTGTTCCAAAGAAAGAAAATAATAATAATACTCACCGCTGTCTTAATAATCCACCTTCAGCTCATTCTAAAGGAAAAAAGAGAGGAGGCCCTCGAGTGGAATTTTTATAGACTGAGGAAATGGATTATGGGTAGAGAAATGGATTATAAAACTGACCGACCAAGTTCACTCAAAGATCAGTGGCGTCAATTTCTTGGCGAGAAGCTGACGCAGAGAGACGCAGTGAAAAGGTGGAAGGAGGAAAGTGGAGTAGGAAGAGGAAGAGGCGTAGCAAGAAGCCAGCTGGGAGAGCGTTGAATTGAAATCCAACGGTCTGCGGTTCGATCCCTGGTTCTGCACTCACTAGAAGAAAGTGTGCAACAAGCTATTTCGGCGTAATGGGGGACAGGTTCGACCTGAAATTGATTCCAGAGTTCAGTGGCTCGACCCCAGTACTTGACTGGGTGGAAAAAGTGGAACTGCATTGTCTCTTGTCTGGTGTCAAAAACATTGAACATGTGATTCCTCTGCGTTTGTCCGGTGGGGCTTTCGCTGTGTATCAACAGCTCAGTGCTGAGGAAAAACAGAATTATGAGAGGATCAAGGCAGCCCTATACAAAGCGTTTGCTATCGACCCCGCCACTGCCTGGGAGCAATTTGAGGCAAGACAATTACATCCTGGCGAAACTGTGGACGTATATTTGGCCGAGCTGACGAAGTTGACGGTGTTGTTCGGTGGGCTGCCCGAGCGGGCCTTGGCATATAAATTTCTGGCGGGGCTCCCAACCGGAGCAAAACAGCTCCTGCGGGCGAGCTCAAACATAACCTCGTTGCCCCTTAATGACCTGGTGGACCGAGCCAGAACCGTGATGAAGGACAATTCCGAGCTGAGAGATCCGGTAATCGCCGCTGCACAATCCACACCGAGTGATGATAAACCGTCTCAGGGCCTTAGCCCGCGTGGTGGGGTCGTGTGTTATAGGTGCGATGGCCAGGGCCACATTGCAAGGAACTGCAGACGGCGACCGACAGCTGTTCGCTGCTACCGGTGTAATGAAACCGGACATATGGCCCGGGATTGTGCGGGAAACGGGGCCGGGGACAAGGTGCCGGCGTCGACCTTTCCCCAAAACAGAAATTAGAGGCGCTTCCGATCATTCAGGTCTATGTCAACGAGACATTGTGCTCAGCACTCCTCGACTCCGGGTGCTCCCGCACCATAGTGTTCGTAGACCTCTGCCACACTTGGAAGGAGAAGGGTGTCAGGGTAACCACCATCAGTGGAGAATCGCGGACATGTTGCGGGGTGGGTGCGATAAACATCCGTACAAGAACAGGAAACTCGGCCAACGTCGAGGCGCTAGTAGCGCTCAAAAAACCACTGAACTTTGACCTGCTTCTAGGCTATGATGCCATCAGAGCCCTAGGTGGTGTTCACATAACGCAGACGGGGGAAGTGCAGTTTCAAGAGAGGACCCCAGTGTGCGCAGCGCTGAGGATCGACCAGCCAGACTTTAGTGTCGAATTTGACCAGCACCAGAAGGCTTGGACCGCCTCATGGAAGTGGTCGGGAAATCAGGAGCCAGCAAAATTGCGGAACGAAGTAGCCGAGTACCATGTGCCCGACCAAATAAGGCCTGCATACGAAGAGGAGCTTCGTGAATGGATCAAGGATGGCTGGTTAATTCCTTACCCCTATGAGAAACTTGGACCTCCCAAAGGTTTGATCCCGCTGATGGCGGTTACTCAGCACAACAAAGCAAAAGTGAGGCCAGTGATGGACTACCGCGAACTAAATGCGCATGTTGATGCATTTACGGCAGATGCTGATGTTTGCGCCAGCAAGCTACGAGAATGGCGCCAGCAGGGTTCCAATGTGTCCCTGCTGGATCTAAGAAAAGCGTATCTGCAGGTCCGGGTCAGCGAAACGATGTGGCCGTTTCAGACGGTGGTGTTTGCCGGCAGAAGGTACTGCCTTACCAGACTGGGCTTCGGGCTGAACGTGGCACCCCAAATAATGAAGACCATAGTCAACGCTGTGTTGTCACAGCAAGAAACAATGAAAGAGGGGACATCGACGTACCTTGATGACATATACGTGAACGAAGACGTTGTATCATCATCACGCGTAAGGACCAAACTGGCCGAGTTTGGCCTGATTTGCAAGGACCCGGAACATTTGGAGGATGGCGCCCGTGTCTTGGGCCTGAAAGTCCGAAAGGAGCGGGGGACCTTGAAGTGGGGGCGCGGAACTGCAGTTCCTGAAGTACCCGAAGTCTTCACGAGACGAGTGGTCTTCTCCCTGTGTGGAAAACTTGTGGGGCACCTACCAGTGTGTGGATGGACTCGTGTAGCAACAGGCACCATAAAAAGGAGGGCAAGCGCAGTCACCAAAGACTGGGATGATGAAACGACGGACGATCTGTTGGTTCGCATGGTGAAGGAGACCATCGCAAGGGTAAAGCAGGATGACCCCGCAAAGGGAGACTGGTGTGTGCAGGGAGACGAATTGAGCGTGTGGGTGGATGCGAGCTCTGTGGCGATTGGTGTGCTGCTTGAGGAGAACGGAGCTGCGATTGAGGACGCCTGCTGGCTGCGACCGACGAATGACGCTGCTCACATCAACCTGGCAGAGCTCGATGCGGTGACGAAAGGCATTAACCTGGCACTCCAGTGGAAAGTCAAGAAATTACACATACACACAGATTCGCTGTGCGTGTACCACTGGATATCAAACACACTGACAGGTAAGGCCAGGGTGCGCACCAAGGCGGCCAGCGAGATGCTGATCAGACGGAGGTTGGAGACCATAAGAAAGCTAGTAACAGAGTACAATCTGTCTGTGGATGTGGTACTTGTCACCTCAAACTGCAACCTCGCTGATAGGCTCACTCGGGTGCCTCAGAGATGGATTGATGCCGTGAAGAAAGAAGCTGGGCCAGTACCGTTACTATGTGCTGCCTCTGTGGAGGCGGCAGACAAAATCAGGGAAATACACCACATCAGTGGGCACCCCGGAGTGAGACGGACATGCTATTTTGTACAATTGACCAATCCGTCAGTGTCAAAAAGTGCAGTGAGAGCGGTGGTCAAGGAATGCCAAACATGCCAGTCAATCGACCCCGCCCCAGCGAGATGGCGGAGGGGTCGGCTGGGAACAGACATGACTTGGAGCCGACTGGGTATGGACATAACCCATTATGGCAGCCAGCACTTCCTCACACTGATAGATTGCGGACCGACGAGGTTTGCGATCTGGCGCCCGTTGGCACGC
Organism: Ascarosepion bandense; assembly: GCA_037127315.1. Lineage (NCBI taxonomy): Eukaryota > Metazoa > Mollusca > Cephalopoda > Sepiida > Sepiidae > Ascarosepion > Ascarosepion bandense. The sequence goes on from JBBBDQ010001124.1 coordinate 26,646, forward strand.
CAGGACTCCTCCAGTGTCATCCGTGAATTGGAATCCATATTTTACGAAAGGGGGCCGCCTGAAGAGATCCTCACGGACAACGATACTGCCTTCTGCAGCGTAGAATTTAGGCGTTTTGTAGACGAGTGGGGGATCAGGCTCAGACACCGATGTGCATATGTGCCGAGTGGCAACGGCATAGCAGAGCGGTGCCACCGAAGCGTGAAGAGGACCGCGGCCAGGAAGGCGTGCACTATTGCAGAAGCGGTCTATAGATATAATGCAACACCGAGGGATGCTGTGACTGCTGTGAGCGCACCCGCCAATGCGATCCATCGCTACCGAGTGGGCATCAAGGGCATTGACGCGCGTCTGCCTGATCGGCGGGGAACAAGAGGGCCGTATGAATTAGGGGACACCGTCTGGGTGAAGCCTCCCAATAGCCGGTGCACCACCAGTTTTCGAAGGGGACGAATCACCGGCATCGTCAGTGAGCAGGCCGTGCTGGTTGATGGTACTCCACGCCATGTGAGGGACATTCGGCCCGCCCTGAATACGAATTCGTTGACAAGTAGCGGCAGTGGTGAATCATCCAATGACGAACTGTGGATTCGACCTACGCCCCGCGAGTCTGATGGTCCGACTGCGAACCCCGACGCTGTTGCCGATAATTCCGATGCCACTTCTGAGAGCTCAGATGAAGAAATCCAGACAATCCCCCTTCGTAGGAGTGCCCGCAACAAGCGGCCACGTCCGCCTTGCCACATGTGTGGTCTTGAGACCAGGGGGGAGTGTGAACATGAAAGGGCGACTAGCGGCGGCTCTGGAAAAAAGAGAGTTCGTTTGTGTCTGGCGTGCAGAGCAGTAATCTGTTCCAAAGAAAGAAAATAATAATAATACTCACCGCTGTCTTAATAATCCACCTTCAGCTCATTCTAAAGGAAAAAAGAGAGGAGGCCCTCGAGTGGAATTTTTATAGACTGAGGAAATGGATTATGGGTAGAGAAATGGATTATAAAACTGACCGACCAAGTTCACTCAAAGATCAGTGGCGTCAATTTCTTGGCGAGAAGCTGACGCAGAGAGACGCAGTGAAAAGGTGGAAGGAGGAAAGTGGAGTAGGAAGAGGAAGAGGCGTAGCAAGAAGCCAGCTGGGAGAGCGTTGAATTGAAATCCAACGGTCTGCGGTTCGATCCCTGGTTCTGCACTCACTAGAAGAAAGTGTGCAACAATATAGGAAATGTCAGAAGGGGGTGATAGATAGTTGGGAGAATGGGAAGAGTGTTTGAAAGAATTGAAGCGAGTTAGTGTGTTAGGAGGTGTCTATTGACCTTACATTTAAACTCCTGGAGATTGTAGCCGTCGGGGAAGCAGTCATGTGGAAGGGAATTCCACAGTCGGGAAGTGTGAGAAACGAAACTGTTGGAGTAGAAGTTGCGGTTGCATTTTATCGGTCTCACTATAAAAGGGTGGGATCTAGTTGCCAATCTAGTATCTCGTGCAAATTCGAACCTAGGGGGCACCAGTGATCTAAGTTCATCTGAGCAGGAGCCGTGAAAGTATTTATAGAAGAGGCACAGGGAAGCCACGTCGCGCCGGTGAGAGAGAGAGACTGCAGGCGGTCTGCTAAGTCGGTATCGATCACATTACAGACCCTCCGCTGTGCCTTGTCGAGAAGCCCAAGGAGAACAGCAGGGGCACCCGACCAGATATGGCAACAGTATTCAATGCACGGGAGGATGGTAGATTTATAAATGTGCAGGATAGATTCAGACGGAAAAAACCTCCGGGTCCTGCACAGAGAACCGACTTTCATAGCAGCGGATTTAGCAATGGATTCGATATAGTCATTCCACTTGAGGTCCGCTGAGAGTGCGAGACCAAGGAGGCGTAGTGTTTTACTCTCTGGGGGGCAAGATTGGAACAAAAAGAGAAACCACCTCTTTTTTGCATCTGCACTTGTTCTAATTAGATCTTTAGTGGTTTGAGTGGAGTGAACCAGCATGTCCCGCATTCTGGCAAAATAATTAGAGAAGACTGACGTCTAGGCGCTATTTTTCTTGAGTTTATACTGAGGCCAGAAGTGGGATGAGTGCGCGTAGAACTGTACTTTGCTTTGGTACTCGGTACTTGATACTTGTTCGTTGTGGTGCGATGGATATCGGCCCGGAACAAGAAATCGGAGAACAGATTTCGAATTCCAGTTGAATTCGTTGCATTCACTTACGCGCAAATACCCTTGGGAAAAGTGTTAATCTGTCATTTCTCTCTCCAGTTATGAGTTAAAAAGCGGAACAGATTGGTATCTATAATCTTGGTTGACAACCAGTATACTGCAGAAAGTAATGGCAACCTAATGCGAAAAAATCTTATGTCATGATCGCCCGAGCGTGTGTTAAGTATGGCATTTAACAGACTTGATATTTTCTTTCGCTTACTCGTGTTTCAGAAACGAAATTAGCTGATTGATCTGTCTTTAATATTGTCGGTGTTGATGTTAATGAGGTCTTAAGGATAAATGATAATTAGATGATAATATTTAAGAAATATTTTTTAGTCTATTTTATTTATTGAACTGCTATTGTGTCTACTGCCACTACTGCTGCTACGAAAGAAAGGAATTAAATGAAAATGTCCGCTCGTTATTGCTTCAGTTCAGTCTCATGTCATTTTACTGCTCACCGAAACAGAACAAGCGCAAGGTTAAAGGAAAGGCGGCAAAGGGTGCTTTTTGAAACATCCGTTCCTCCGCACTCCTATAAATGCCGATTCGTACAGGCTCACACACACACACACACACACACATACAGACGCACACACACACATGAAAGCACAAAGTGGGAAAGACAGATTTTCATAAATTCAATCTTATTCGTTGACCGGTTTTATTGCATCATCAATGAAAATATATGATATGTCCCGGAAAGGGATATATATATATAAACCTATTTATAAATGGAAGACAGTGATGCAAATCAGAGATGATAATCCCTACTTGTCAGGTTCCAGTATAAATAAAAAAGAATATGGTCTACCAGGGTAAAATGGGTAATCAAAGTATTAGCTATGATGGATGTGCCATTGTTTATTTTTTAAAATAAATTGTGGGGTTGTATGTCCATATCACGTTATCCAGACTCCTAACCTGTATAAATTTGCCGACATAGCCAACTATTGCCTATTTTTTTTACTTTTGGATTGTTGATGAGAAGGACTTCATAAAATCAGTATTTTCTTTTATGTTTTTTGTTTATTCTACACAACTTTGTGCTATCTCTGAATTTTAGACCGTAAATAGTATCTGTAAAAGTAACATTTAGTTACAATTTTTTATTTTCTGTAGTGTATTAAATTCTGTGTTAGTCACTTTCTTTAAAATATCAAACTTTTGTAGTCGGGGTAAAATGGGTAATCTGATATTTATTGGAAAAAACAGGATAGCATGATGTTAGAAGGCCCCAAACTTAAAAACACAAAATTTTATTGTTAAAATGCTTTTATTTATTATCTAATCTAAACTTATTTATAAATGGAACTATGTCTGTGTGTGTGTGTGTGTGTGTGTGTGTGTGTGTGTGTGTGTGTGTGTGTGTGTGTGTGTGACCGTTACCTATAGACTCCGAAACGGCTGAACCGATTTTCTTGAAAATTTACACAGTTGTACAATAAGCGCCTGCGAGTGTTCTTAGCTAGATTTTGTGTCGAGGTATCCCCGATAAATATCGAAAATCGATAATCGAAAAAATCGGGTTATAGAAAGAGTGGTTTGACTTTAATCAAGTTTGATACACTCATAGACAAAGACATAAGAAATTATGTTCAAAAGTTTCAAGGTTGCAGTTCTTACAATAGTGCAGAAAATTTGATATCGATACCAGGAAATCAAAATTTGACTTACATCCATTCATTTTTCTTTCAGTCTACGGTTTCGCTTTAACTGGAAACAACTATTGCTTTTTATTCTTTCGTGCCAGAGTCCAAAGAGTCTGAGCTCCGGGACCATAGATTAGTTTTAAAGCTTTCATTACACCCGAGCAACGCCGGGCTATACTGCTAGTATATATATATATATATATATATATATATATATATATATATATATATATATATATTAATACGAGGTAACTAAGCGTTTTAGGCAAATGTAACCGGGTAGTACAATCTAGTACGTAGACGTAATCGTCGGTACTTGTAGTATGCAGTATCCTGAGACGTAGGCGTTGTCAACAGACATAGACCTCTAGTGGTAGATCTCTAGTTGTAGATCTCTGGACGTCCTTGCCTTAGTCTATATTTATGGCTGATACCAGCCAATCACATTCCAGTGAAGGAGAACCAAGGTGTATACATATTCATTACCTATTCATTACATCAATTTATATGCACAAAATAGTCCTAATACGTACGCTATGGATACACAGAAAGGAGTGTTAATCACCACACCTTGGAGCACACATACCACCACACACACAATTCTAATCATCTCCCGTCAGTCATTAAACATATAAACTCTTCAATTGAATTTAGAATCAACACTAACTCTTCTAGCAAAATAATTTTCGATAACCATAGCGAATTCTATAATTTTGCCGTTAAAAATAGCGGTTATAAAGGTACTACTATTAAATTCAGAAATCTCATTAATATTGACCATAATAAGAAGAAAAGGTCTCAGAACTTCATCTGGTATACTCTCCCTTACAATCTGATGGTTAAAACTAAATTTGGAAAAAAATTCCTAAACACTTTCCCAAAAACTAATCTTCTTAGTGAAATATTCAATAATAATACTTTTAGATTAAGCTATCTTTGCACGGATAATCTCAAAAAAATAATTAAAAAACACACTAACAAAGTCCTCAACAAATATCAAAATACAAAAATATCGATGCATTGCAATGTCGAGATGGATCATATTAAATATAATAAACCTTATACCAGCGGAGGCAAGTGTAGAAATTCTAAGGATTGTCCACTACATAATAACCGCTTAGCCAGTTCCCTCATTTATCTTTGCACTCTCTCTACACTTGAAAAACTTGATATTAAAAAGTTTTATATCAGGTCTACTAAAAACCCGTTCAAACTCGCTGGTACCAGCATGTAGTATATTTCAATTATAGTTCTTAAACTGCAGTACTTCGTTATCCAAGTACTTTTGGTGTTTAAAAGAAGAAAAAACAAAATTCCTACTGTTAAATGGAAAGTACTTACAAGGGCCCGAATTTGTAATTTCCTCCGTGCACCTTGTTATTTTTGTCTTAAGGAGAAGTTAGAAATCATCAGATTTAAGGACATGAATCATGATCTAATGAATCATTCAACAATGCATTCCACTCCCATATTTTTTTTTATAATCATGTCGCCCCAAGCAAGGCATTTTATTGCCACTGTTACATAGGAGGTAAGTTATGAGAAAGAGTGACAGGTTATAGGGAGTGTCAGGAAGTGGGTAAGAGAAGGATGAGAATACTGATGAGAGTGGAGTGGATAAAGAAAGGAGCATGAGAGAGAGAGAGAGGATTCAAGTTAGTGAGAAAAGAGATGACTATTGACTTTACATTTGAATTCTTGAAGATTGTAACTGTCGGAAAAGCAAGTAAACGGAAGGGAATTCCACAGTGCGAGAGAAGAAGCTGCTGGAGTAGAATTTGCGTTTACAATTTATTGGTTTCATAGTAAAAGGATGGGACCTAGTTGCTAATCTTGTGGCACAAGTAAATTTATGTTTGGGGGCTACTATTGAGCTAAGTTCATCTGAGCAGAAGCCATGAAAGTATTTGTAGAAGAGACACAGGGAAGCCACATTACGCCGGTGAGACAGTGACTGCATCTGAGCTGCCAAATCGAGATCGATCACATGACAGATTCTCCGATTACAGATTGGATTTTGTCAATGACGCCTTAGGTGGATAGCAGGAGCACCCGACCAGATATGGCAGCAGTATTCAATGCACAAGGCAGATGGTAGATTTATATATGTGCAGGATTGTTTCAGGCGGGAAAAATCTTCTGGCCCTGCACAGAGAACCGACCTTTTTAGCAGCAGATTTAGCTATGGATTCTATATAATCATTACGACCAGCTTACTATCAACTAACTTTTCAATACCTCGAAAATAGAAATCATTTGGTTTTGACTTTAAAAATTCATCAACCTACGTTTTAAGCTTCGCATTGTTGTTGAACGAATCTTTCACTCAAATTGTTGGAAAGCGAACCGAAAAGGTGGTAGTCTGAAGGGGCTAAATTAGGAGAATACGATTGGTGTGGCAGAACTTCCCAGTCAAGCTCTTTCTTTGCATTTACGAGTAACCTGGTGTCGAGCAAGTAAACAGGCGGCAATGGAAGGACGCTAGAGTTTGTTCCCCTCGGTCAATGCATGTGGCACCCATGCGACGTGTTTCAGGACCATACCTATTGAGCGAAGATAGCGAAGCCTAGTGTCTGGCGTGCTTCTTCTTCAATCAACGCGTGCAATTCGTTCCCATCAATCTGAAGAGGTCGGTCATGACTGCTGGGAATCAATTATAAGAAAATGTTTTTAAATTTGCATTGTTCACTGAAAATCACACGAAAACTATAGCACCGTATAACATATTACGACATCACAGTATAACTACATTGTTCAGTATAATTCCCCTTTGAAGCAAGTGTGGGTTTTATTTGATGGCTCAATGAGTTAGTAATAATCGGCTTGTGCCATGCAGTTTGCCCAGATGCAGTTTGTAAAGCTTCAATAGCTTATAAGTTTTATAAATCTCCGCTATAACCGTTTTAACTGATCACTAAAATGAAATTGCAAAATTTAAACTCATTTCCGGTAACGATTTGGAAAAAAATCTTTTGTTACTATTTACCATGTCAAACCCCAATTTTCAAATTTAATACTATATTAGTCAGTCAGTTGGGCCATACATGATACACGCTTTGGGCGATCATGTCTCGAAAGAGACATGACTGCCTGAACAGAAGATTATCCAGCAGTAGGTTGCCATTGCTTTCTGCGGTAGACTGGTCGCCAGACAAAGCTATAGAACCCAACCTGTCCTTTTATTTAACCCATAACTGGAGGGAAGAGACGGATTAATACCTTTCCAAAGGGTATTTGTGCATAAGTGAATGCAAGGAATTCAACTGGAATTCGAACTCGGCACCCCGATTTGTTGTTCCGAGTCGATATCCACTGAACCACAAATCACGATTCCAAAATCAGCCTGCCCTAATATTGAATAGTCAAGGAATTGTTTTTCTACAACCTTCCGAATTGTTTTATTTTGGTCTGCTTCATTCGATAATGTTTCTCATTTGGTTGTCGACAATCGCAGCGCAACCATCAGGTGATGTTCAAGTTTCTCTTCTTCGTTCCGTAATTTATGAAACCGGTTCCTTCTTTGACAGGCCGTCGGGCCAATGCATGACTGAATATGCCGAGCATTTCCGTTGCTTTACGTCGCCATTTTGAACTCAGGTAAATCACACCTGCACTCACCGCATCTTGATTTTAACATCCGAAAATAAACAACAATATGTAGGGTAAAAAAAAAACATTGGTATAAATCAATAGAATGAAATTGTCGCATTGAAATGGTGGATGACATGAACTTGGTTTATTCCGAAATTAGCATCAATTTTTCAATAACTAAAAGAAATGCAATCATTTTTAACTAACCTGAAAACTTAAATCGTTTTAAAGCATCACATGCACGCGCAAGTCATATCACGCTATTCTTGCCCGGTTAACTTTTGATATTATTTAATATTATGTTTGATATCATATTGGCCATGATGGCTGAGAGAGGAACGCGTACAAAATTCCAGCTGCGTTTCATGAGGAAATTGTGACATTTTACAATTTATAAATACTTGTTTTTCTTTCTTCTATTCTGTATGCTATGAACGTGTGACATTAATCACAAAGTAAGATTTGACGGAGGCCAGGTACAAAATTAAAGAATGAACATGATTTCAAACAAAATTTTAAAAAAAGCAACGGAGAAGTAAATATATAAAAACAAAGAAATGATATTAAAAAAGAAACAATAAAAGAGACGAAAACATAAGAGACGAAGCAAGAATTGAACACAGCTAGAGATTTACAAAAAAAAAAAGAGAAACATATATAAAAAGAATAAGAGAAAGACGCTCATGTTAACAGAAAGAAATTATTTATAAATGGAAGAAAAAATGAAACTACAGATATAAAAATGAAGAAAAGAGATAGTAAGTTTAACAAAAGAGTTAAGAATTAAGTAATTTTAAAAATTAAAAAATAATTTATTATTTCAAAAGAAAAAGACAGAAACTATTGTTATATAAACTGAACAAAGACAGTAATTGTTTAAAAAGGAAGGAAAGACGGAAATGATATAAAAAATTAAATCTACTGCTAAGAAGGTTGGGTCACCATGCCGATCCAGGATGTTTTTTCCACCTGAATCCATCCTGCATATATACAAGTCAACCATCCGTCCGTGCATGGAGTACTGCTGCCATTTATGGTCAGGCGCTCCTGCCGTTCTTCTCAGTGTTCTCGACAGGCTCCAATGGAGAGTCTGAAATGTGATCTGGCGACTCGACTGCAGCCACTTCCCCACCGTCGAAATGTGGCCTCCCTTTGTCTGTTCTATAAATACTTTCATGGCTTCTGCTCGGACGAACTTAAGTCACTGGTGCCTCCTCAACAGGTGTTTACTCGTGCAACCAGACTGGCAACTGGGTCCCACCCATTCACAGTCAGGTTAACCAAATGCAGACGACAATTCTACTCTTTCAGCTTCTTCTCTCGCACTTCCCGCCTGTGGAACTCGCTCCCATATTCTTGCTTTCCTGACGGCTACAACCTCCAGAAATTTAAATGCAATATCAATACTCATCTATTAACCACTGGACTCTAGCTCTCTCCCCACCCCCGTATATCCTTCCCTTTCTCTCCACCTATGTATCTGTCATCGCACCTGCATTCTCAGCTTTCTATTGCTCCTTTCTAACTAGTTTGTACTCCTCACTCTTTTCTAATTAATCCTTTTACAGTTATGTAGCCCCCCCTCCAGCTCATCAGTGGCATTTCTGCCTTGCTCGGGGTGAAATGATTAAAATAAATAAATAAATAAATAAAATAAAATAATTGGCGATTTTTAAAAAGGAAAAAAGAACCAGCTAATATAAAAAAAAAAGAAGTGAAGAAAAGATACTGTGATTTAATAATATCATGTCTGGTGCTCCTGCCATCCACCTAGGGGTCCTTGGCAAAAACCAAAGAAAAATCTGTAATGTAATCGATCTCGACTAGGCAGCTCAGATATAGTCACTTTCTCACCGGCGCAATTTGGCTTCCCTATGTCTCTTCTGCAAATACTTCCACGGCTTCGGCTCCGATGGACTCACTGGTGCCCACTATACATGAATTTACTCGAGCCACAAAATTAACAACTAACCCTTTTATTGTTAAACCAATAAAATGTAAACATAAATTCTACTCCATCAGCTTCTTTTCTCGCACTGCCCGCCTTTGGAATTCCCTTCCATTTACTTGCTTTCCCGACAGCTACAATCTTCAAGAATTTAAATGTAAAGTCAATAGTCATCTCCTATCTCACTAGCCTGCATCCTCTCTCTCTCATGCTTCTTTCTTCGTCCACTCCACTCTCATCAGTATTCTCATCCTTCTCTTACCCACTTCCTGACACCCCCTATAACCTGTCACTCTTTCTCATAACTTTCCTCCTATTTAACCCCCTGCACACCAGTGGCAGTAAGATACCTTGCTTGGGGCGATATGATTATTAAAAAAATTTTCTATACTATTATAAAGTAGATATAAAGTGGGGGATCAATTCTACATTACAATGAATATATAAACTGATCCCTCACATTATGGCCACAGTCATCCTTCTCTTCCCTACTTCCTGACATTCCGTATAATCTGTCATTCTTTCTCATAACTTTCCTCCTATGTAACCCCCTGCAAAACAGTGACAGTAAAATGCCTTGCTTGGAGTGATATGATTGTTAAAAAAATAAATAAATGATAAAGTGTTAAAAAATGGAAAAGTATAAAGAAAGCAAATGGTTTATAATAAGGAATGAATGAAAATGCAAATAAAGAAATTGAAAGAAAGAGAAAAAGCAAATAAAAAGACACGAAGAAAAACGCAAATAAAAAAGAAAGTAAGGAAAGCGAAAATAACATGAAAGGAAGAAAAAATATAAAGATTTTTAGGAAAAGAGAAAGAAAGTAATTAAGACGTGATAACAAAATAAAAGAAGAAAAAGAAACAAAAAATGCGTAAATAAAAAAAGAAGAAAAGCAAATAGAAAAGAAAAGAAGAAAAAGAAAGGAAGGAAAAAACACAGATAAAAAAGAAAAGAAGGAAAACCCAAATAAAAATAAAAAGTAAAAAAAAACGCATATAAAACAAGGAAGAAAATGATGAATGGAAAAGAAAGGAAGAAACGCAAATAAAAAAGAGAGAACGAAAAAGAAAAGAAAAGAAAAAACGCAGATAAAAAAGAAATGAAGAAACCCTAAATAAAAAGAAAGAAAAAAAAAGCATATAAAACAAGGAAGAAAATGATGAATAGAAAAGAAAGGAAGAAACTCAAATAAAAAAGAGAGAACGAAAAAGAAAAGAAAAGAAAAAAACGCAGATAAAAAAGAAAAGAAGAAACCCTAAATAATAAGAAAGAAAAAAAAAACGCATATAAAACAAGGAAGAAAATGATGAATAGAAAAGAAAGGAAAAAACGCAAATAAAAAAGAAAGAACGAAAAAGAAAAGAAAAGTAAAGAAAAAACGAAGATAAAAAAGAAAAGAAGAAACCCTCATTAAAAAATTAAGAAAAAAAACGCATATAAAACAAGCAGAAAATAATATAAAAATGATGAATAGAAAAGAAAGGAAAAAACGCAAATAAAAAAGAGAGAAAGAAAAAGAAAAGAAAAAACGCACATAAAAAAGAAAAGAAGAAACCCTAAATAAAAAAGAAAGAAAAAAACGCATATAAAACAAGGAAGAAAATGCTGAATAGAAAAGAAAGGAAGAAACGCAAATAAAAAAAGAGAGAAAGAAAAAGAAAAGAAAAGAATAGAAAAAAACGCAGATAAAAAAAAAGAGAAAACCCTAAATAAAAAAGAAAGAAAAAACGCATATAAAACAATGAAGAAAATCATGAATAGAAAAAAAAGGAAGAAAATACGTTGTGATTTAGAAAAGATAGACGCAAAGAAATAATTGATATAAAAAGCAAATGAAAAACAAAGACTAATTGATACAGCGAGAATATTTTGAGGACCCTAGATGACACACCAGGATTTATTATTGGAGGCCACAACCTGAACAACATAAGATACGCGGACGATACAGTACTGATTGCGGACACGGAAAGGAAACTGCAAAGATCTCATACAGAAAGTAGCAGTGGAGAGTGACAAGAAGGGACTACAAATAAACTTTAAGAAAACTGAGTGCATGGTCATCAGCAAAAGATACAACCCAAAATGCCAAATACAGGTGGGGGATAACAGAATCAAACAAGTCCAAGAATTTAAGTACCTAGGAAGTGTTCTAACAGGAGATGGAAAGTGCGACACGGAGATCCGAAGGCGAATTGGCATGGCAAAGGACGCGTTCCAGAAGATGAGCAAAATACTAACACACAGGAAGATCTCAATAGAAACGAAGAAAAGAGTGCTAGACTGCTACGTGATGTCAGTTCTTCAGTACGGCTGTGAATGCTGGACAATATCATCGAAAATGAGGACAAAACTGGAAGCGGCCGAAATGTAGTTCTACAGAAGGATGCTACGGATATCGTGGACTGAGCATACAAGCAACGACGAAGTGTTAGAAAGAATGGCAACAAAAAGGAAATTGATGCTGAGCATCAGGAAGAGACAACTGAAGTTCCTGGGACATGCAATGAGGAAGGAGTGCCTGGAGAACCTGATACTGACTGGACAGATAGAAGGAAGGAGAGACAGAGGAAGGCAGCGGATAACATATCTGCAGAGTCTGATCAGGTGGATGACGGAACGGGGGTTGCCAAGAGCAACAGGAGCAAACATACTAAGAGCCACAAGGGATAGGGAGACGTGGAGATCCATGATCGCCTACGTCCTGAAGGGACAGGGCACATAGAAGAAGAAGAAGAATTGATATAAAAAAAAGAAGTGCAGATATTATTTAACAATATAATAAAAAAAAGAAAACGAAGTGTAATTATCACATGACTAAAATTAATCGAAAATTTAATCAAATAGAAATCCTGAAGAATTTCTTAAAAGTTTAAAAGACAGCGCACAGGGGAAAAAAACTTGGAAAAGGAATGATGACAAGAAAAAAATAAAGGTTAGTTTCAAATTCTAAATGATTTCGTATCCAATGTCACAGTCGCTGCAAAGATAACTGTGTACTTGTCACGATGATAAATAAATTTGATTTTTATGGTTCCGTCACAAAATTCTTTTAAAGTATCAATGTAAAGTTTACTTTGAAAGTAACGATAATTCGGGATCTGCGTGGTACAGACGTTTTCTTTCAGATAAAAATAAAAATCTATCTCTATATATAAAAGGCAAGATGTTTGTTGGTTTGTGTGTGTGTGTCTGGCTGTCTGTCCTTTATAGAAATCGACACTTTTTATCCGATTCTTACCAAACTTCACACAAAGATTCTTTAGGCTTCCGGTCAGCTCATGAGCTACTTATTTTTTCCGATTTCCTCTTGACATCGGAAATTGATACCTCGATATCCGATCAAGATCAGGATTTCAGCCTTTTTATCGTGGCTCTTGCTGCAGAATTTGCTCTAACTTAGTAAAATTATAGTTTTTAGCCTCAAACATTATTAGATCTTCTCAGACGGCTCATTTTCCCCGATATCGGAAATCAATACCCCCGATATTCTATCGAATCTGATCAAAAACTAATATTCAGCCATCAATATGGCTCATTTTCTCCAATTTTACTCCTGATGGTTACGATAAGTTTTCATGGTCTTTACTTAGGTTAGTTTATCCTTGGATGACTTATTTGACTTCGATATTGGAAATCGATACCCTGATGTCCTATCGGGTCTGATCAAAATCAGGTTTTCAGCCCTTTTATTTTGGTTTTTGCTTCGGGTTTTGCTCTAAGTAGGTATAATTGTAGTTGTTAGTCTCAGTCATGATACCATTTACTCAATGGATTTATTTAACCTTTAAAATTCAGTTTGCGACGGAAAACTTATTTCACATCGATACCGGAAATCAAAATTTGACTTACTTTTATTCATTTTAGTAACTTCTACGGCTTCGAGATTAAACTTTCAACAACCTACGTTTTTCATGCCAACGTCCAAAAAGTCTGAGCTCCAGTACTATGGATTAGTTATAAAGCTTTCATTATATCCGAGCAACGCCGGGCTATACTGCTAGTGTCAAGTAAAAGTTAATCAGTAGAATTCCTTTCCGTATACTTGCTTCCCTGAAAGCTATAATCTCCAAGAATTTAAATGCAAAGTCAATTGCCATTTCTCATCTCCTTGACTCACATCCTTTCCCTGACCCCCCCACCTTGTATCATATTCTTCTTCCTTTCCACTCTACTCACATGCAGCCCTTTTCACACCTGTATTCTCATCCTTTTCTTACTCATTCTCTGACTTCCCTGTAACTTGTTCCTCTTACTCATCACTCACATCTTTTGTAACTCCCTGGCCACCAGTGGCAGTTCTACCTTGACTGGGGTGAAATGATAAAAAAAAGAAAACACTCACATTCTCTCTGTATTCCATCGGTGAGAAGTAAATTCCACTCTAATAACCTCTTCCCCATGAACCACTGCTCTGTGGAACCGACTCCCAAAAGGATGTTTCCCCGATTACTACAGTCTTAACCTGTTCAAATCTAGGGTTAAGCATTATCTTCCATTTCTATCTTCACAAAATTGCCTCCTAACGTCATCCTCTACCGAAAGCGGCCCTTGTAAGGGGTAAACCTTACTGTAAAAAAGAAAAATAATATCACCTTCCTACGTATAGAAAAAATATATGAACGCTCCATCCATGTTAAAAAATATCAAGTAAATATCGGTCAGTTAATTGCCGTGCGTAATGCCCGCTTGGTCGATCATGTCTCTTTCGAGACATGACTGACTAAGCAGAAGATTTTCCGTCAGTAGGTCGTCATTTTTTTCTACGGCAATGTTGTGGAGTAGTTTTCGCACTGAAGGTTATAATCGTGCCATGTCGGTTGCTAATCGACTTAACGCACCCAAAATGTTAGGAACTTAGTAATCTTCCACTGTAAGCTAACACCTTAATATTCTGCCGACTATCAACTGACTAGTAGTTCTACTGAACTCAAATAGAACTCTCTAGAACTTCAAAGAACTAATATGAGCTTTCCATGAACTTCTGAAGAACTTCTTGTTAACTCTTATTAATATAGGAGGGAGAGTCTATTATCTGAGAAATAGGTGTATTTCCCCATAACAGGCAGACTGGTTGCCAACCAAGGCTATAGAACCCAATCTGTCCTGTTATTTAACCCATAACTGGAGGGAGAAAATATGCATTCATACCTTTCACAATGGTATTTGCGCGTAAGTGGATGCAATGAATTCGACTGGAACTCGAACCTGGCTCTCCGATTTTTTATTCGGAGCCGATATCCATTACACCAAGTAAATATTCAGGGTAATAAACCCCACGACTGCATGCCTTTCGTCTCTGTTCTTTTCCGCTTTCTTTTTAGCGAAAATGTAATTTCATTTTTTTTCTAGCGTTCTCGCGTCACGCTTTTTTTTTTTTTTTGTCTTCTACTTTGATTTTCTGAATTCTATGTGCATGTGAAAATGAAGAGATAGATAGATAAGTAGATCGGCCCTTCCTACTTCTTTTGTTTAGGCAAATACTTTAGGTTACTTATAGTCATTAACTTTAAGGTCCTAGGTATGACGATAAATTGCATCCGGCAGCAAAGCCTCTGATTGGGAGATTGTGAGGAGCATGGAGCCACCTCTTAATTGCTATTGTTCCCAATACTGATGCGAGTGGAGTGGATGGAGAAGGGAGCATGAGAGAGAGAATGCAGGTTAGTGAGACAGTAGATGACTATTGACTTTATATTTAAATTATTGGAGATTGTAGCTGTCGAGAAAGCAAGTAAACGGGAGGGAATTCCACAGGTTGGAAGTTCGAGAAAAGAAGCTGATTGAGTACAATTTGCGTTTACAATTCATTGGTTTCACAGCAAGAAAGTGGGACCTAGTTGCTAATTTTGTGGCTCGAGTAAATTTATATATAGGGGGCACCAGTGAGCTAAGTTCATCGAAGCAGAAACAGTGAAAGTATTTGTAGAAGAGATACAGGGAAGCCAAATTGCGCCGGCGAGAAAGTGGCTGTATCTGAGCTGCCCAGTTGGGATCTATTACATTACAGATTCTCCCTTGGATTTTGTCAAGTACACCTAGGTGGATAGCAGGAGCACCCGACCAGATATGTCAGTAGTATTCAATGCACGGGCTTATGGTAGATTTATATATGTGCAGGATTGTTTCAGGCAGAAAAAATCTTCCTGACCCTACACAGAGAACCGAATTTCTTAGCAGCGGATTTAGCTATGGATTCTATATAGTCATTCCACTTGAGGTCTGTTGTGAGAGTTAAGCCGAGGAGGCGAAGTGTTTTGCTTTATTTTTATTTTTATTTTTATTTTTTTTATTTATTTGAATTTATTATATCGACGTGATGTGACTTCCCTCTGTCTTTTCTACAAATATTTTCATGGCACCTGGTCTGACGAGCTTTTGTTTCCTGGTGCCCCATCCACATGAATTTAAGTGTGCTTCTTCATTGGCATTTCTTTTACCGTTGAAATAGTTAAATGTCACCTCCTCTTCTACGCTATAGTTTCTTTTCGCTCACTTCCCTCCTGTCGAACTTCCTTTCATTTACTTACTGATGTTTTCCGAGAATAACTTGTGCTTTGAGGCTTTAACTTGCATATGCTTCTGGAGCTGATTACTTTTTTTGGGCGGACCTGAAGGAGACTACCACCACCTTTAAATTTGTTGTTTCTTATATATTTTTTACTTTTTTCAGCGCAGTGTTATCGATTATTACATAAAGTGTCCGATTATCAAAAAGAAAACTGGAAAAATTTCACTGTTTAAACATTTTGGAAGTGGGGGGGGGTTCAGTTTCTCATACAATATAGTAAATCGATCCTCTATTTTGCGTTGTGGCCGCTTTGTTTGTGTTTTTTTTTTTTTTTTACAAATTCTTGCCCATTTTTTAGAAAGCAAAAAAGTTAATTGCACAGAGCAAGTTGTGTTCCTGTGGGCATGCTATGTCTATAAAAGCATGTTCAAACTTCAAAACAGATAAAGTTAGCTGTAAATGTTCCAAATGCAAGAAAAGTATGTCCATTAGGAATAGGACATTTTTTGATAATTCCAAAAAAATGACATAAGGTTGAATGAGAAACTAAGCCCCCCCCCCCCCCACATACACACACCTAAAATTGTTTGAATATTGAAATTTTTCCAAATTTTATTGTCAATCAGAAAGTTTAGGGTTTAGGCGATAAGATTGCACTGAAAAAATTAGAATAAAATTGATAATCAACAAATTTACAGGTGGTGATAATGTCGTACCGGCAAGTGGTTCCAAAATGAAGGATCGATTTATTATAACGTTGTATGAGAATCTGAGTCCCCACTTCTAAAATTGTTTAAATATACAAATTTTCCCATTTTTTTTTTGTCAGTCATAAAGTTTAGGGTATAATCGACAAAAGTAAAAATAAAAATAAAAAACAACAAATTTAAATGTGGTGGTCATCTCCTTCAGGTCCACCCTTTTTTTTATGTTCTCCTTTAGATGTGATCTTGTTATTCTTTTAATTAAATTTTATGTCTGATAATGTTCGTTAAGTCCGTCTCAAAGTTATCTAGTTCGTAGTGTTTTGATCCTGAAATACCACCAACTTCCTTTCTGATTAGTAAATATAGGCTTCCTTGTTCGTTCCTATTTTCCTCAAACCTCCCTAGTTGTTCTATCCATGGCATAAACTATTGTGTACACTATTTACATTATTATGCCATGTTTTTGGTCAGGTGTTAGGAATTTCGAACCTTTTATTACGATCACTGGAGTATTTCATTCTCATTCCATGTGCGAATGGTAGCCAGGAATTATCTCCCTTTAACTTAACTCACTGCTGTATTGGTATTGAACTCACAACTCTTTGGGTCAAGTCACAGGAACTAACCAACGCCTATATTCACTGGGCCATGCCGTGCACGAATTTCTGGGACTTATAAACCTAATGTCTTAGTAACCACTTTTTTACCAGAGTTCATACTGCAATCTTTTGATGCTAATGATTTAATTTAGCATTTTTTACCAGATCTCATACTGCAATCTTTGAAGCTAATGATTTTCTCTAGCTTTCTGTATTACTGGTTCCCATATTGCATTCATTTCTATGCTTGGCCGGTTTAGAAGATTTAAGATTTTTTTTGCAGCCTAACATATGCGCTGATTCTTTAAATTTACGTAGTTTCCAGTAGAGTTCTCTATCTAGTCCTTCAACTTCATCTCATAGGGAGTAATGATTCCCTTTTTACCTCCATATGTGGTCAGCTTCGCCTGATTTTTCTATCTCCCCTCGTGTTACGGTCTTGATATGTTCTTGTACCTTTTCCTTTAAGGGAGCGGCCGGTTTCTTTATATTTCTTTCCACAGCTACATGGGATGGCATACACGCAGTTCTTAGTCATGTTCTCCTCTGTTAGGGGTCTTACACGGAAGAGGTACCTGCGAAGTATAGAACAACTTCTGAAGGTCGTCCTGATGTTATATGGACCACAGATCCTTTTTATTTTCTCTGATAACCCCTTCACATAGGGTAGACAGACCGAGGCTTTTTTCTGAGAGTTGTTATCTTCATGCACCCTCCCTTCCACGTTTGTTAGAGCTGTTGTCATGTACCCTGGGTAACTGTTACGTTGTAGGGTACTGCTTATACTGACCATTTCCTGTTTGTATGTTTCTGTGCCGCCTGCATATGAATTTTGCTCGCAATTGCAAACAGCGAACGATACCTTTCTGTACATTGCATGGGTGGTGAGAGTTGAAATTGGGGTATTGTCCGGTGAATGTTGGCTTGCGGTCAGTCAGTTAAGTGCCATAAGTGATACACGCTTGCGCGATTATGTCTCGAGAGAGACATGACTGACTGGGCAGAAGATTATCCCGCAGTAGGTTACCATTGCTTTCTGCAGTAGACTGGTTGCCAGCCAAAGCTATAGAACCCAATCTGTCTTGTTATTTGACTCATAGCTAGAGGGGAAGAAATGTATCATATTATTAAATAGTAATTAGGGGGGGATCAATTTATTACTTCATAACAATATAAAAATGATCCCCCACTTTATGCCCAGTAGAAGCCTTAATCATGTCTCCAATTATTATATTCAGTCAGTCAGTTAAGTGCCATACGTGATACACGCTTTGGGTGATCATGTCTCGAATAGAAATATGACTGACTGGGCAGAATATTATCCTGCAGTAGGTTGCCATTGCTTTCTGCGGTAGACTGGTTGCTAGCCAAAGCTATAGAACACAATCTGTCCTGTTATTTAACCCGTAACTGGAGGTAAGAGACGGATTAATACCTTTCCCAAGGGTATTTGCGCGTAAGTGAATGCAAGGAATTCAACTGGAATTCGAACTCGGGTCCCCGTTGCGGTACACGTATGTATTGAACCCCCTCTCTATTCGAGATGTTAGTACATCCAGGAATGCTAGTTTGTTGTCACTCTCCTTTTTCATAGTAGACTCTATCGAGGGTCTAATTGAGTTCACACAGTTCGGTAGCGTCTGGACCTCCTTGGTGTGGCCAGAATATGACGGTTTCATCAACATATCTCAGTTATAGATTTGGCTTTAGAGCTGTGTATTCTAATGTCATCTCTTCAAAGTATTCCATATATAAGCCAGTGATAGTGATAATGGCGAACACATTGCTAAGCCCTAATCTTGTCGATATATGTCTGATCCCATTCCGAAGTATGTTGTCTGTGTGCAGAAAGTAGGCATCTCCATCAGGTTATCTAGTAGAATACTGGTACGTTCTCCTAGGGATAAGTCCGAGTCTAGTCTGTCTATGACTACCGATAGTGCCTCCACCGTGGGTACCTTGGTGAACAGTCTCACGACATCCAGACTCACCATCTGGTTGCATTGAATGGGAGAATTTTTTGATAAGTTCCACAAAGTAAGCGACTCAGAAGGTAGTACACTGAGCCTTGGCTGTTAACAATCGGCCTGGGCGGAATACAGACTTTGTGAATCATAGGTAGACCATACTTGTGAGGTAGCTTGCTGTAGCGTCTTAGGCTGGAAGTGGTCCTTGTTCTTAATTAGGATCTGCGACAGGTGTGATTCTCTTTTCAACGTGAGGTCTTTCTTTGTTTATCTTTGCTATAGTTACCATTTCTAATGAGATTTTCCAGTTTCTCGATGTATTCTGTATTTCATCGCTACAGTTGCATTGCCTTTGTCAGCTGTTAGTACGATGTTCTCATGCCTCTGTAGGGTCCTGATTGACCCTCCTCTTTCAGGATGTTTGGTTTAGGTGGCTTGGCTTTCTCGAATGTCTGTCTTACCTTCCATCTTAGCTCATCCGCCTGAGCATGAGGGATGTTCAAGGCAATTTCCTCGATACGGGCAATGACGTCTAAGTATCGTATCCGCCTGGTGGTCGTTGCGAAGTTGAGACCCTTGTTCAGCACTGACTCTTCAGAGGCACTAAGATGATGTTGATTGCCTTTACATGGGTGTGAGGGACATGTGGCACTTTCAGATCTTTTAATCTATTTAGTTTCAGTACTTGGCGGACCCTGACTGCTTCGAATTCTAGCCTGAAGGATTTTTCCAGATCATGCTGGATCTTTTTTTGGACTTCTTCACCATTGATCCTACAGGGGAAGGCCTTGATCCTCTGGAAGATATCGGACTGTAATTTTTGTTTCATCCATCAGTTGTACTAGATACGTTCTCGCTTTCTCTGCGACCAGGCGGAATCTCCTTGACTTGAGAGCGAGTCTCAGTGCCAAGCCTGCAGAGATGAGTCGTAATTCCCTGCATCGGTGTAGGAATGTCAGGTGGTTTGATATTCGAACCAGCTTCTATTCGTCTCCATATCGGGTCCGTACCGATCCTTCAGTATTTGTGTGAGATAAGGTAGTATTTACACAATTTACATTATTCAAACTACTGTCCTCATCTTTGCTGCTATGTTTACAACGTTTCGGCCATTGTACATTCCGGCCTTCTTCAGGTCCTAGGAATTTCGAACCGAACCCTTTATTACGCTCACTGGGGTACATCATTCTCATTCCATGTGCAAAGCCACTTCTGGTAGCCATGGGTTATCTTCGAAAATTCTAACACCCGAAGAAGGCCGGAGCGTACAACGGCTGAAACGTCGTAAACATGGTAGCAAAATGAAGACAATAGTCCGAATAATGTAAATAGTGTAAATACTACCTCACCTCAAAAGTATAGACACACTCCTATGTAATATCTAATTCTATTACATAGTAGTTCAATACTGTTTTCTTTATTAGTAACGAATTTTTCTCTCTTAATGCATTGCTTAGTTTCTGAAAAGCAATTTTCGTGATACACAAATGGTTTAATATCTACACCTACTTGATTTTGGCATGAATCATTTGCTGATATCCATTCATTCTGTTTTCTTGTAGTTGTTAGTCCTTTCTTCTTGCTTTTTTTTTATTACCTTACTAGCAGTATGGACCGACGTTGCTCGGGTGTAATGAAAGCTTTAAAACTAATCCATGGTCCTGGAGCTCAAACTCTTTGGACGTTGGCACGAAAGACTAAAAAGCATTAGTTGTTTCCAGTTAAAGCGAAACCGTAGACTGAAAGAAAAATGAATGGATGTAAGTCAAATTTTGATTTCCTGATATCGATATCAAATAAGTCTTTTCGTCGTAAACTGAATTTTGAAGGCTAAATAAGTCCTCTGAGTAAATGGTATCATGACTGAGACTAAGAACTACAATTATACCTACTTAGAGCCAAACCCGAAGCAAAAACTAAAATAAAAGGGCTGAAAAAATACAGACATACAGGCAGATAAACAGACACACACACAAACATCTTGCCTTTTATATATATACTAGCAGTATTGTCCGGCGTTGCTCGGGTGTAATGAAAGCTTTAAAACTAATCCAAGGTCCTGGAGCTCAGACTCAGCCTAAAGAATATTTGTGTGAATTTTGTGAGAATCGGATAAACATTGTGGATTTGTATAAAGAACACACAGACAGATAAACAGACACACACAAAAACATTTTGCCTTTTATATATATATATATATATATATATATATATATATATATATATATTATCGATTTTCTGCACTATTGTAAGAACTGCAACCTTGAAACTTCTGAATATCGTTTCTTATGTCTTTGTCTATGAGTGTATCAAATTTGATTAAAATCGGACCACTTCTATAACCCGATTTTTTCGATTATCGATTTTCGATATTTATCGCGAGTACCTCGACACAAAACCTAGCTAAGAACACTCGCAGACGCTTATAGTTCAACTGCGTAAATTTTCAAGAAAATTGGTTCAGCCGTTTCGGAGTCTATAGGTAACGGGGACACACACACACATACACACACACAGACTAAGTTCCATTTATAAATAAGTTTAAATCAAAGTGGAATTTTCTTTTCTTTCGTTTTCGTTCTAAGTTTGCTATCGGTGTAGTGTCATTCGTGTGTCGTATGCTGCTTAGAGTATGCCTGCTGATAATAAAACCGGGTCGATCTTCCAGTTCTCTTAAAACCGTTTCACTGCACAGTTTAAATTAATCCGCTGAGCGAAACACGTCCTTATCGTATTTCTTTTTCTATGGTTGCTTATTCGCAGAAGTTCTCTATCCGCCTGCAAAAGAAATTCATCCGGATATAAAAATGTTTTTTATAGAATAGCACTTTCACGCACAAGCTGCCTGCATCAATCTACCGCCACCCCCTTGGCTTATATTCCGTTTCTCTTCAGTAGGTGGCCGATAATGGTTTTCTACAACTTCTTATCCTTTGCAGCTGTGAGCAATATTTTTATCCGTGCAATAAGTATTATCAAATATTTACAAGTGTAAAGATGTTATATTTTATGAATGCAATTGATATTCTATAAGATAACATTTTTATATTTTTATTTGAGCGAAGGGGCACCCAACAATGTCAATAATGTTTTTTAATCATTTCACCCCAAGCAAGGTAATATCGCCACTGATGTGCAGGGAGCTACATAAGAGTGTTAAAGTTTTATACAGGAAAAGAGTGAAGACGAAGACGAACCAGCTACAGGGGGTGAAAGAGAAAGGGTAAGAGAAGGACATGAACACAGGAGTGAAGACAGTTACGAGGGTAAAGAGAAAGGAAAAGTACACGGGGTGATGTGTAAAGGGCTGGAGTTAAGTGGATAAGAGATGGGAATTGACTTTGCATTTAAATTCATGGAGATTATAGCCGTCAGAAAAGCAAGTATATGGAAGGGAGTTCCACGGGCGAGAAGCGCGAGAAAAGAAACTGATTGAGTAGAATTGTTGGCTGCATTTGGTTGTTCTAACTGTAAAAGGGTGGAACCTTGATGCTTTTCTTGTTGCCCTAGTAAATTCTTGTGAAGTGGGCACCAAACCTCTGATTTAATAAATAATTATCAGGCGGGTTAACATTTGTTTTTACACCAAAAATCTTGATTTTGTTACAAAATATGAAACGACTTGAAGCTTTAAAGCTTAAATTTCACTTTAAATACCGTTATGCATGACATTATACGTACGTCTAATTTTTAAAGTATCCCATCTCCCAATTTTTAAAGTAAGCTGAAAAAAAAAACAGATTAAGTTGGACTTTCTTTTTTTTCAATAACATCAACATTTGAGATTGAAGACCCAATTAGTAGTATTAACTTGATGTTTGATTTTAATGGCAAAACCTTCCAAACCTTGTCCCAAACAATCAGTCATGTATGTCTTTCTAATTGGATTTCAGATCAATTCATTTGTTACGTTTTTGCAGTTTTGCCCGAAGGAAAGATTAACTAAAGAAAGTTTGAAATAACAATAATAAACAATAAACAATAATAAACAATAAACAATAATAAACAATATAGATCATATCAATTAAGAGCTTTGACATTCGTCCTCAACAGGTCAATATTTTCATTACCAGTTGGAATGGAAATTTAAATTTAATTAATTCGCCACTATGAGTTAAGGTTTCAGATTATATTAAAGAACTAGAAAATTAGACCAAGTGCATTTTTTTTTATCTTTTGTTTGTTTGCATGTTTTATTCTGTTTTTATTTGGCGGGGGCTAGTCTTTAATTACTTTGAGAAGAAAATGTGACTTGAACTTTTTATAAGCTTGCGTAATTTAAAATTACCAACGTTAATTTTTGTTAAAAACAAAGGAAAAGACCTGACGATTCTTGAAGCCACGAAAAAAAAGTAAATAAATTAGGAAAGTAAAAAATTAATTAGAAACAAAGCAAACCGTTGAAATGTTACGTATTATGTCGCAGTAAATGCTAGGTTATGAAGGTATTAATCCGTCTCTTCCCTCCCGTTATGGGTTAAATAATAAGACGTATTGCCTTAGCTGGCAACCAGTCTACTGCAGAAAGCAATGGCAACCTACTGCGGGATAATATTCTGCCCAGTCATTCATGTCACTTTCGAGACATGATCGCCCAAAGCGTGTATCACGTATGGCACTTAACTGACTGACTGAATATAATAGTTGGAGACATGATTAAAGCTTCTATTGGGCATAAAGTGGGGGATCGTTTTTCTATTGTTATGAAGTAATAAACTGATCCTCTACTCATTACTACTTAATAATAAAATACATCTCTTTTCCTTCTAGTTATGAATCAAATAACAGGACAGATTGGGTTCTATAGCCTTGGCTGGCAACCAATCTACCGCAGAAAGTAATGGCAACCTACTGCGGGAGAATCTTCTGCCCAGTCAGTCATGTCTCTTTCGAGACATGATCGCCCAAAGCGTGTATCACGTATGACACTTAACTGACTGACTGACTATTTCTGTTTAGATGACGAGACATGCAACAATCGAGATGAAGTCCTACAAACAAATATTAAGAAATACCATCGACTGAAGTTCAGATCTGCAAAACAGGCGAAAAAAATACAGTTAGGAGATTTCAGGAAAATATTTCGCAAAGCTTCTTTCTTCAAGGACTCGCTCTTAGTGCGATTGATAAATTGTCATTATTTTATGTTTTTGATTTCATACATGCACGTGTTTTTTTTTTAATTGTCGACCGCACGGTATAGTAGGGTCAGTTGGGTACCGTCTGTTAGAAAAAGAGCCCCATGACGCAATTCACTCCGCTAGATATATGTAAATGACATACTGTAATGCTTGGCATTCGCGCCGGAATTTATAATACGAACACTTCAGAGCGTTTTGGTGTCAATTTGAGAATAGTGCAGAGGATTTGGAAAGAGTTGGATGAGTCTAATGGTGATCATGGAGGCATAACAGCTCCCACAACTCATTCTGATTGTTATGATAAGAAAAGAACTGCTAAATTCGTTGGTGAGGGCCTCAGACTTAACACGACTGTCTACATCAATAACCTTGAGTAGGCAGTGTTGCCATAGGTGAAGAGAGCTGATGATGGAAGACTCTTTTCTGGCAATATTAAGCAATGTTTGTTCGGCTTACGGCCATATAGCGTTGAAACATCGGTTCCCATACGATCATCGTCGAGCCTGGTCAGTACCCTAGATAGATGACCGCTTGGGTATACCAGGTGCTTTAAGCTTAGATGTCCGCTTGGTGTAATGGATAATGACTCAGAATTGTTAATCTATATCTGTGTTCTAATTCCAGATGCGTTTATTATACTTACTATTGCACAGATAGCCTTGGGAAAGGTATGAGTCCACCTCTTCTCCCTCCAACTATAGGTTGCTTCTTAAGACATATTTGACTAAACAGTTATCTCAAAAAATCTCTTACAATTTAAAAATATTTCCTCGACCTAAATAACCTTCAAAAGGTTTATAAGGCGTAGAAAACGAATCAACTAATCAATTTTTGTTTGAAACAAGATTATCGAGCGGATAAAGATTATCATTCGGTTTAATTTAGAGAATTATCATTTTAGTTTTAGATTAATAATGCAATTTTCAGATTCTAATTATTTTCCCGTCTGCATGTTGAAAAATAACGAGACAATTATTTGAAATCATCAAATTGGGCAATTATAACTTTCTTATTAGATTGGGCGACGGCTAATTCAGTTATTTAATTTTACTTTTCTCCTTTAAAAAAACAGTCAGTCAGCAGCAACAACAGCAGCAACAACAACAAGCAGCAGCAGAAATGAATTTCCTCAAATAAAATTTAAAATGATAAAATGCGTTTTAAATGAATACTTTTCATAAGGCGATCATGTGACGAAGAAAAGTTCGGTTAAAAAAAGAAATTAAATTTTGCCGAGTGAACGAGATTAAAGTAGACACTTGAAGTAAAATAAACATCGACTTCAAGATAAGAACCGCCATCTTTATTTTTTTTAAATTTAAAAAGTACAACAACCATAATAATTAATTTTATTAGTAAAATAATCGGAAATTAAATATATATAGAGAGAGAGTTAATTTTCTAAGCACCGCTTAGATGTGGCACAAGGCCGAAAGTATGGGGTACCCAGTGAAAACCGAACTCGCATCTCAGTTGTAATAGATGCCAGCAAGACAAGCTTGCTAACCATTACACCACGTCGGAGTGCCATATATATATATATATATATATATATATATATATATATATATATATATATATATATATATATATATATATATATATATATATATATATATATATATATAGAGAGAGAGAGAGAGAGAGAGAGAGAGAGAGAGAGAGAGAGAGACGCCTGCCCGGTGGAGGGAAAATGCAAATCCACCCAGGTGATTTATGAAGCCCGCATTTCTCCATCAGACAATAAAAATGACTTCCGGACCTATATTGGTATGTCCGCCGGTCCTTTCAAACAGAGACTGTATAACCACAGGTACTCTTTTTCGAACCCCGGTCAGAGGTACCAGGCAGCCCTTTCACGAGTATTCTGGAAAATGAAAGAGGAAGGGCTGGATCCTGAAATTAGCTGGAAACTAGTAGGTTCAGCCCGTATTCCGAGGAATTTTCGTGATAGGTGCTGTCTATGTTTACTGGAAAAAATTTCAATATTAAAATACCCCCACTAACACTGGCTACTGAATCTTAGAAAGGAATTTTTCAGTAAGTTCCGCCACAAAGCAAATTTTTCGAATACTTAAATTTAGAATTTAAATCCCCGTTTTCTAGATGTTAGAATATAAATACAAATTAAATGGATTCAATTTAAATTTTAATCTTAATTTTATTTTAACAATAACCTTAAAAAGTAATTTAACCCCCCTACCTTCCTATCCCAATCTCCTTTAATGGCCCATCTTTATAAAATATGGATTCTTCTACTAAACCCCCTTTTTTCCTTGGTTAACACATATATATATATTTCTCTAATAATTTTTAAACTTATAACTTCCTGCAATTGGTATTTAGCTCGCATCTACCTAAAAAGATTAATTAAACAAACTTAATTAAAAAAATTTTAAGAATTTATATTTAAACCCATTCTTCCCCCCCTCCTAAATATACCTCTTCAAACACTCTAAAATTTTAACCTTAAAAAGTAATTTAACTTCTTTAGCGGTCTATCTTTATAGAATATGAATTCCTTTACTAAACCCCTTTTCTCCTTTGTTAACACACACACACACACATATATATATATATATATATATATAATTTAAAATTAGAACTTCCTATAATGAAAAAAAAAATTTAAGATCTTACATTTAAATCTATTCTCTCCACCCCTAAATATACCGTTTCAAACCCCTGTAAACATTCACGTATGGAGCCGAGCTAGCGTCTTCCAATTGATATTTGATACCCCGTCTTTCTCTCGTCTCTACACACCCTCTAATCTCCGCCCCTCCCAGTTCTGTCCGGCTCTGTTCTTGTTTAACCTAATCCCCAACTTTAAAAAAATCCCACTTCGCTGACCTTAAGGCAACTCTCAATTCTTGACCGTTGTTAACTTTGCCCCTTCCCCCTTTACCCCAGGGCTTTCTCCATTTAGAACAGAACAATGTCTCTGAGGTGACGTGGAATCTCTGTTAGAGATCTCATGTCGAAATGTACATCCGACATCCTTGAATTTTGAAAATTTTCTCTAATTTATATATATATATATATATATATATATAGAGAGAGAGAGAGAGAGAGAGAGAAATAAAAAACAGTAACTAAGATCGACGAAAAAAAACGTAAAAATGAATGATTATTAGGTTGTCCCAAAAGTTCCTAAACACTTGCAAAAAATTGAAACCTCGCTAAGTAATCAAAGGTTACCAGAAAACACTTGCAAAAAATTGAAATTTTACTCGCAAAAACAACAAAATTATTGCTCAAAATAAAAACCATCATTTTCCAAGACTTTCTTTCATCGATCTGCAAGCTTTCAGATCTGGTCAAAGTACCATTCAGACTGCTTCGAATCAAAGAATTCTTATACGCTTCCTTGACTTCATCAAACGGGTCGAATCGGTGGCCCTTCAGAAGTTTTTGCATTGATCGGAAAAGGCCGTAATCTGATGGAGCACAGTCAGGACTGTAGGCTGGATGTGGTAGAACCTCAACGCCGTCTAGCTCTTCAAACTTGTCTTTGGTCTTCCTGGTGGTTTGTGGCTTGGCATTGTCCTGCTGCATCAAAGCGCGCTTTCGGTTGATCAGAGCCGGGTACTTTTGCTTCAACTTTTCATAGACCCGCTTAAGTTGCTGACAGTAAAGTTCAGCACTGATGGCACGACCATTCGGAACCAACTCAAAAATGCATGATTCCTTCAAAGTTCCACCAAACGCACAACATGAATTTCTTGCCGAATCGATCTTGTTTTGGAACCGACGGTGTTTCATGCCCTTTCTGAACCCATCGCTCATCTCGATTGAGCTGGACCAGATAGACCCATTTCTCGTCAGATGTCACAATGCGCTTCCAAAAACGCTCGTCCAATGGATTGCTGAGCAATTGACGGCAAATTTCAACTCGTCTGTAGCTTGTGCTTCGGTGAGTTTGTGCGGATCTTGGCGCGGCTTTTTATGAACAAAATCAAGTTGCTTCAAATGTCGGTGAATTGTCGATTTGCCAACTCCAAGCTCATTAGCCAAGTGCTCGATAAAGGCGCAATGTCCAACCCGGTTTGCAAGTCTCCATCATCCAACTTTAACGGCCGTCCCGAACGAGGCTTATCTTCAAAACTCATGTCGCCAGAATCGAAACGCTTGTACCATTCTGAGATCGCCGCATATGCAATTGTTCCTTCACCTTCGGCAGCACAAATCTCTTTTGCAGCTTTTCTGCTTGAAAAACCTCGCTTCCAGCAGTAACGAATCAAAACTCGCAGCTCAATTTTATCAACTACCATCTGGAATACAAAGATGATTATCACAATAACAATATCAACGCAAAATTGCATAAAAATTCAGTTTTTCGCAAGTGTTTACGAACCTTTGGGACAACCTAATTAATTATTCGTTTTCCACAACTTATCAATCTTTTGCAGGTTATTTAAAACCAGAAAATATTTTTAGACTGTGAGAATGTTTTTTTTTAGATAATAATGGTTTAGTGATACATGACTTATAATAAACTCGTAGCTGGGACGGAGGGAAGTAATGGATTCAAATCTTGCCTAAGGGTATTTGCGCCCAAGGGAATTGGAACTCGACTGTCCGATTAACAATTCCGAGTCATTGCCAACTACACCATCCGCACATCCATGTTTACAGCACATGGTATTCCTACGCGGTTACCCATCTAAGTAATAACCAGTTTCAACGTTGTTTAACTTCGATGATCGTACGAGGGCCAATGTTTCGACGTGATAAGGCCGTAAGCAAAGTTGACAAGAGAATTCGCAACAAAGAATGCTGGAATAATGTATTCTTGTTGGCGCAAGAGACTTCAGTCTTTCAGAGATCGTCAAATAGACATAACAGCAAATGGCACCGATAGAACCAACATAGGCCATAAGAACACCACATCAAAACTTACTCGGTCCTGGGTACGACGATAAACTGCATCCGGCAGCAAGATTGGGAGGTTGTGAAGAGTATGGAACCACCTCTTAATTGCTATTGTTCCCAGGTTCAACCTGACCCAGAGTGGTAGCACCTGTTAGGGTCTCATCTATGGGCAAATAGTTAACTCCCAAACTGGGGTCAAAACGCTATGAAAGTGTAACAACAGACTCTTTATAGAAATATATACATAAAGATGGACTTTTATAGGAAAATATACGTTTTTGAAAGAAAAATATTACAAAAAAAAACTTGCTATAATACATAATAATTACCAGCAAGACATTTTTGATAGAAAACTAGAAGACATCTTCAATTTCTAAAAAAAGATTAAATAAAATAAAATTTTTCATCAAAATCTAGCTAAATTAGCTTTCTCACTACAAGCGAACATTAAAAAATACCTTAAAACACCACATTTTTGGCATTAAATAACCCACAGAAGTTGATATGCCGTTAAACAAAATTCAAACGAGTATGGTGCGAATTTTTATGGCGATTTTCTAAGCGTAACATAGATGTGGAACAAAGCCGGAAGTATGGGGCACCTAGTGAGAATCAACCCCACTACTAAGTTGTAATTGATCTAACTAGGCATAACAAACTAACCATTACACGATGTCAAAGTGCCTGATGGTGGTTTTCAAAATAAAAACTTAGAAGTGACACAAAAGTAAAAGTTTGGGGAACCCAGTGAGGATTTAATTCACTATTCAGTCGTAATTAATCTAGCAAGCCATAACTGCAAACCATTACACGACGACAAAGTGCCGATGGTGGTTTTCAGAGTGTAGCCGTGATGTGGCACAAGGCTGAAAATATTGGGAACCCAGTGAGGATCTAATTTACTAATCAGTCGTAAATGATTTAGCTAAGCATAACTACTAACCATTACACGACCTCAAATAGCTCAATAGTGGTTTTCAAAGTGTATCTTAGACTTTTTTTAATCGTTTCAGCCCAAGTAAGGCGGTACCACCACTGTTACACAGGAGACTACATAAGAGTAGAAGTTTAGATAGGAGGAGAGTGAAAAGAAAGACGAACCAGTTACATGGGGTGTCAGAGAAAGGGCAAGAGAAGGATGGGAACACAGGTGTAAATACAGCTGCGAAGGTAGAGAGAAAGGAAAAGAACAAGGTATACAGGGTGATGTAGAAAGAACTGGAGTCAAGTGGATAAGAGAAGGGTACTGACATTGCGTTTAAATTCCTGGAGGTTGTAGCCGTCAGAACGTCAGAACCCTTTTTTTTCAAATTTATCTCTTATATGATAAATTGTCTGCCGTGCTGGTGGAACAGTGTCAAATTCATCTCTTCACAATTTTGCGCACCTTCTCATCGTTTACTATCCTTCGATACTGCATTATAATCCAATTTCTTTGTTCTTGGATCAAATACCAGTAAAAAAAACAAACAATAACAATAAAAAAGAAAATATATATATATATATATATCATTTGTAAATGAGTTATTACGCGACCTAGGTTTCTACCATGAGCGGTGTCTTTAGGTGATTTGCGATAGTAAAGTTATTGCAAATCGCCTGAAGACGCCACTCTTGGTAGAAACCTAGGTCGCGTGATAACTCGTTTACAAATGAAGAATATTCAAAAGTTCTGCAATATAATGTTATAAAACCCTTTTTTTATACACATGTGTATTGGTCTAATTTTATTATGATCAAAAACTAAGTAATTAAACAATCAATATATATATATATATATATATATATATATATATATCCTCCAAGTACCACTCCCTAATTGTCTAACTCATAATCATGAATTCATCTTATATTTTCAAAAATAAATCATTCGCATTTTCATCATTTATTTTAACATATGATCTGAAGAAGAACAGTGTTGTTCTGAAAGATGAAAATGTTTGTGTCGTGATATTATGCTTTTAATGTAATAACAAAATTGCAATATTAGGCTCTACTCAATATTTAACACTCTTTATAAAAGTAAAAGCTTGAACAGTATGTTTATATATATATATATATATATATATATATATATATATAGCGTGGGCCAAAAGTAGGTATACAGTTGTTTAAATATTTATATACTTACGTGACATTTTCTTCTCTCTCTTTTTAATTATATATATATATATATATAATGTGGCGAGCTTTTTCACCAAACTATGCATTGTTGTTTCAGCCAGGCGACTTCGAAGTTTCGTGAAGGCATTATTATGATGTCTCCACTCTTCAGGGGTTTTGCTTAGAATAAACTCTCCACATTATTTTCATTAAATTTGCTCGCCAAAAATGTCTCCCTATCAATTGATTTCGTGCTAAACGCAATCGTCAAGTAAGTGGCCTGAGCATAGCGTTTAGCATGAGACAGCCTGGCGCATCTGGGTGTTGATTAAAATGTCCAGTTTTATATTTACATACGCTCGATCTCCGATATTGAGCACTTCCCACAGAAATTAAACTCACAAGGAGGCGAAGTGACATTCTCGAAAGAGACATGACTGACTGGGTAGAAGATTATCCTGCAGTAGGTTGCCATTGCTTTCTGCATTAGACTGGTTGCCAGCCAAGGCTATAAAACCTAATCTGTCCTGCCATTTAAACCAAAACTGGAGGGAAGAGACGGATTAATACCTTTTCCAAGGGTATTTGTGTGTAAGTGAATGCAATGGATTCAGCTGGAATTCGAACTCGGCTCCCCGATTTCTCGTTCTGAGCCGATATCTACTGCACCACAACGCACATTAAGCAAATAAAATAAATAGGGCGAAGTAGACACAATTAGTAAATCGGTAACAGATAAAATAAAACCAACTCATTTGCTGAATATCTCTAAATTATAAGGATTTTTTTTTTTTCAGCAGATGTACTCACCCGATAATAGATGAAAGGCCGGCCCGATCGATACGCTCGGTGACGTTGTCATTTTATAGAGCCAGCAATATTTTTACACCGGAAATTACTCATGGCGGAATTTGAATTGCTCGAGGTTGCTTAACACAAACCATGTAGAACATTTGAATTTTTCCTTAATTATATCAAGTTTTCGTGCATAATTATCAACATTTCGAACGTAAAATCTCTTCTGCATTAAGTACACAAAGATTAACGAGACACTATTAACGTCAGATAATCAAACCAGATTATTAGCATTTTTCTATTTTACACTAAAAATGAAAGTTCACTTAGAGTACACAACACAACATAGTAATCAAGACAGTATATAGCAGAGATATGCGTTGTGGTGCAGTGGATATCGCAGTGGAAACGAGAACTCGGGGAACCGGGTTCGAATCCCTGTTGAATTCCTTACCATCACTTACGCGCAAATACCCTTGGGAAAGATATTAATTCGTCTCTTCCCTCCAGTTATGGGTTAAATAATAGGACAGATTGGGTTCTCTAGCCTTGGCTGACAACCAGTCTACCGCAGAAAGCAATGGCTACCTACTGTGGGATAATCTTCTGTCCAGTCAGTCATGTCTCTTTCGAGACATGATCGCCCAAAACGTCTATCACGTATGGCACTAACTGAATTAATATATAGCAGTACTTATTCAATAAGAATCCTAATCACAAACACATATATATTTTTTTTTATATGTTTAAATTTTATTTTTGATAGATACGCGTATCTGAGTAGATAATTTGTTGTTTTTTTTAATTAAAATTGAATTATCGAGAAATCTTGTTAGAAAAATATGCGTCATTCGGCAAGATCTTTTCCTATTTTCCTATTTTCCTAATATTTCTCGGTGGATATAAATAAATATAGTGTTTAATTTTAATAGATAGATAGATAGATAGATATCCTGTAATTTTGTTATAAAAGCATAATATCACTACACAAAAATTTTCATGTTTCAAAACAAAACTGTTCCTCTTAAGGTGATATGTTAAAATACATATATATATATATATATATATATATATATATATATATATATATATATATGATGGAATAAGTAAAGAACAAAGTAGGAAACGTGTCTCATAGGTCACTTTATGAACGCTACTTATAGAGTGACATATGAGACCCGTTTCCTATTTTGTTCTTTATTTATTCTACCATGTGTGTGTGTGGGGGGGGGGGTAAAGCTTTTTATTCAGTTTGTTTTTACACACTTTATTCTCAATGGATTTTTGTTTTATTTTTTATGGACTAGATGTAAGAAAAATTCTCTTTTGCGAATGAATATTGCATTAACAATTTCTTCCTGTTTTTTTTTCTTTTGTTTTTTTTTTTCAGAATAATGATTTTTATCCATATCAAGTTGTTATATTTAACGCGTAGCTCATAGAATATGGATTCATACCTTTCCAAAGGTTACTTGCACATTTTGCTTTATTTCTTTCATATTTCAGGACTGATAGTGATTATTAGCAACTTCTGGTATTTGATTATAAAACTAAAGACAATAAAACATTGAAATATTTAAATCTCATCTTTTGTTAGTTCTGCAGTTCCATGATTATAAAATAAATCCATTACACATTTTCCCCAATTAATTTTTGCTTTATATTCCAAGTCTCAACATTTAATTTCTATACTGAACAGTAATGTGTGAACATAATGGAGACTGATAACTCGACATGAATTGAACATAGTTTCTTCCCTTTGCAACATAAAGCTGTCCAGTGTACATTGTAAAGATGATCAGTTCAGTTGCGTTTTGAATTTTCAATAAACACATTTAGCTCTTATATACAGTAAACTTTCCTGAGTATGACTTGTGCCTCACTACTCGCGTTACGGGGTTTTATGTTGGTACTTTGAACAGAAGATGGTAAATTCACAAGAGGTAAAAATTAAAAGTTTCCATAGATTCATTTATTTTACCATTGACCTAAGTATGAACGAATGAGGTAGGCTGTTTGGAGCTGACAATTTGGTTAATAATTTGTTTTTCTTATTTTCCATGATATTTTTGTATATTTTGTTTTTTGCTCTTAGGTTCCTTTTGCATTCTTAGAGATGAGCTGTAAACATAAACAAGAACTTGAAAACCAAACAACAAAGACATTTAAAATATCATGGAATATAAGAAAAACAGTACCAGCCTACAATAATGATTCAAAAAATTGTAAACTTTATCTGAACGAGAAAATAACTACAATCACCTTTCAAGACCAACACAAGTTACTAAATAAATGATCAGAACTTATTTCAAAATGCAGACATGAAAACAAATTTTTACTTCGTTACTTAAAAATCGAAAGTTAAAAACTGATAGCTTGTAAAACATCACAAAGAAAAATGCGAATATATGTGTATTCTAAAACGCAGATAGACACACTGTACGATTAAATATCCACAACTATATTCATTTACTCATAATAATCGGTAGCGAATAAAAAAAAGTTAAAAGATAAATTAAGTAAAAGAGATTTAAAAGTTAAAGATCCGATACAAAAGCTATAAAACAACCACTTCCCAGATGATAGTTAATTGCGCCTTATCCAATAATTGTTAGAATAACACGATAAACCGGTAATAACTGACCTCGCTAATCGTAATTCTCCAGTGACTAACATATATAAATAGTTGATTTTCTAAGCTTACATGTGGCACAAGGCCGAAAGTATGGGGTACTCAGTCAGGATCGAACTCACTATTTAGTTGTAATAGGTTCTAGCAAGACAAGCTTGCTAACCATTACACCACACCGAGTTGCTCCTAAAACCTACATGGTTTAAAGATTACGATTGAAGCATAAAACAGACTGTTGGTATTTGGTATTGAACCCTGTGTCCCCACTGCTATATAGATATATAAGATCAGTAATAAAATTAAAGGAATAAAATGCCAAGAAAAGGATAAAATACTGTTAATAAGATTAGTGATATTTATTATATACTAGCATGATAGCCCGGCGTTGCCCGTGCAACGCAGCGTGTTGCGATTTCCAAGCGCTTGTAGTCTCCGCCTCACTTTAAAACTCAGTTATATAAAAAAAATAATTATATAAAAAATTCTTGTTTAAAAATTGTTAAAAAATCCATTTAAAAAATCTATTTTCTTTTGTTTTGCGTTAACGTGAGTTGATATTTTGTGTGACATTGTAAAAAAACATTGCGTTTGTTTCAAAATTACGGAGGAAAACTTATATTATTAATAAATTTTTGAAATTTTTGAAGAATATTTAAAAATGTAGACATTTAATTTTAGAAGAAAAAGTTACATTAATGCCACACGAATTACAGACAGTTGATTTTCTACATGAAATATTTAGCTTAAAAAAAAGCTTTATTTTTTTTAATTCTATTTTCTGAAGTATGAAATATTAAATCTGAAAAAAAAAGACTTAAATAATTAAATTAACCATTGGCACTATTTTTTACATATTTTGTTTTTGTTTGAAATAACATTTCTTTTCTTTTTTTTGTTAAATATTTCTTTTGTTTCAAAATTACGGGAAAAATATTCACATTTTTTGTTAACCAAATGAATTTTTAAAACGTCGGAATAAAAATTAAATATAAAGGCTCATTTTTTTTTTAGTCGCGTTGGACACGTGTGATTTGTTTCTGTGGCATAATCTAGCAACCATCTTAGATCTTAGATGTTATACGGAACAAATGTAAACAATCGGCTCCATTGGCCAAAAATTGCGAAAGGGAAAATTGCTGAACTTAAACTCAAAAAGTATGTGTCGACCTGGCTTCCCTCTAGATATGTGTCCCTAGAAAGTTTGAATGGCGTAGCTTAAAAAATGTAAGCGTGCATAGATTACAGTCACACACAGACTCACAGATTGCCTTTTATATAGAGAAATTAACCTTCTGAATAAACTGAAGCACAAAGGTGCTTGGGTTTATATTGTGTCTAAATAATGGATTAATGACAAAACACTGTCGTCTCATTTTAAATTTATTTACTAAATTTACACAAAAGTATCTTGAAATACTAAAGAGTAATAAAATCGCCATTGGCTTCAACCAGGGCATCAAGACGACTTCATAATTTCTTGCAATTTTTCTGAACTTTTTCTTTAAAATAAATGTATAAATTCAGTCATGAAATTATTTCAATTAGCTTTCTATGACCTTAAATCATCTCACAACTAAATTGTATATTTAAACATATCTCCCGATCTAAACCTTAACTGTGCAAAGTGGAAATTTCACTAAAATTTTAAAGTTTTCACCCCAAAATCAAGAAGATACAAATGTTAAGAAAAATGGTCACAATGTATGAAACAAAAAAGGTGTCTGTTTAAACCAATACAAGGAAGACACCAGGTAAACAGTAAGTGAGGTTTCTTTCCAAAGCTTTGTGGAATCCATTTTTCTAAAACATACATCTGAAACTTGACTGACTGTAAAAGCAATAAAGACCTGAGTAACTGTTAAAGCAATAAAGACCTGAGTAACTGTTAAAGCAATAAAGACCCGAGTAACTGTAAAAGCAATAAAGACCTGAGTAACTGTAAAAGCAATAAAGACCTGAGTAACTGTAAAAGCAATAAAGACCTGAGTAACTGTAAAAGCAATAAAGACCTGAGTAACTGTAAAAGCAATAAAGACCTGAGTAACTGTAAAAGCAATAAAGACCTGAGTAACTGTAAAAGCAATAAAGACCTGAGTAACTGTAAAAGCAATAAAGACCTGAGTAACTGTAAAAGCAATAAAGACCTGAGTAACTGTAAAAGCAATAAAGACCTGAGTAACTGTAAAAGCAATAAAGACCTGAGTAACTGTAAAAGCAATAAAGACCTGAGTAACTGTAAAAGCAATAAAGACCTGAGTAACTGTAAAAGCAATAAAGACCTGAGTAACTGTTAAAGCAATAAAGACCTGAGTAACTGTAAAAGCAATAAAGACCTGAGTAACTGTAAAAGCCAATACTAAAAAATTATCAAATCTTGTGCAGAAAATGCTAGAAGCTTTTGCATCAATACATGTATATTCTGAGAATGAAAGCAATGTCAGTTCAGGGATTTGGTCAATCAGTTAATATGCAAGGTACAATGGATAAATGGTTGTCTAAATTATGAAAAAAAATTTTTTTTAAATTACAAAACTATCTTGAAATACAATCGAGTAAATTAATAAAATCACCAGTGGCTTTAACCACAGCTTCCAGACAACTTCACAATCTCTTGTAACTCTTCTGGACATTTTCTTTTTTAAGTTGGTGAATGCTGCCATAATCATTGCCTTTTGTTCATCTTTGGTGTTACAAGGAATTTTGTTGCTCTCTCGCTTAACTGTGTCCTACACATAATAATCAAGGGGGTTGCCGTCTTAGGAGTATAGTGGCCAGATGTAAGGGGTGATGTACTTGCAGAAATTGTTCGACAGCCATGACTGGGTTCTTCTGCATGCGTGGCATGATTCAGAGTCCTGTTTCCAGATATAGAGTCTTCAAGCAGCCATCGTCTTGATACAGGGCAACACTTCCTTCCCAGGGCATATGATGTAGCCCTCCGTGTTGAGTCTGAGGCCCTGTGTGAAAATGAAAGGAGACATAACGTACTCATCTCTACTGATCACTTCAAACACTTTCGTAATCACAATTAGACTCATCCAACTCTTTCTGAATACTATGTACTAACATCAGGTTGACACCCAAACACACTAAAATGTTCGTATTGGAGCTTCCGGTGCGAATGCCAAGCAGTACAGCATGCCGTTTCCAAATTTCTGGTAGAGTGAATTGCGTAATTGAGCATTTTTTCTCATAGACGATGCCCAACTGACCCTACTAAATTTCTGGTAGAGTGAATTGCGTAATTGAGCATTTTTTTTCTCACAGACGATGCTCAACTGACCCTACTAAACTTCTGGTAGAGTGAATTGCGTAATTGAGCATTTTTTCTCACAGACGATGCCCAACTGACCCTACTAAATTTCTGGTAGAGTGAATTGCGTAATTGAGCATTTTTTCTCACAGACAATGCCCAACTAACCCTACTAAATTTCTGGTAGAGTGAATTGCATAATTGAGCATTTTTTCTCACAGACAATGCCCAACTAACCCTACTAAATTTCTGGTAGAGTGAATTGCATAATTGAGCATTTTTTCTCACAGACGATGCCCAACTGACCCTACTAAATTTCTGGTAGAGTGAATTGCGTAATTGAGCATTTTTTTTCTCACAGACGATTCCCAACTGAGCCTACTATACTGTGCAGTCGACAAAATCAAAAGTAAAAAACGCGTATGCAATAAACTAAATTTATAAAATAGCAAAATTTTCCGTTGCCCCAATATGTGTGTGTGTGTGTGTGTGTGTGTGTGTGTGTGTGTGTGTGTGTGTGTGTGTGTGTGTTTAGGCAGCAATCATTTTTTTAAACATGTTTCGTAAAAACCAACCAACAAGAAATATTTTATTAATTTCTTATTTAATTTTTCCAGTTTTCTTACATTTTTCCTTTTTGCTGGAAATGTTTTCCTTTTTGCTGGAAATGAATGTAAAACTGTTCCTTAATTTTTAATTTTCCAAGCGCTTCCAGCCACTTCACTGTCCATTTTCAAGGATATTATTTTTCCGATGGTTTTATTTTATTTTCATGTTTGACTGTAACGTAATTTTATTTTGTCCAGTCGCGCGTCGTGTAATTACTTAGTATTAAAATCATAATAAAATTAGACCAGTTCACATTTGTATTAAAAAGTGTTCAATACAATTATATTGTAAAACTTTTGAATATTTTCCATTTGTAAACGACTTATTACGCGACCGAGGTTTCTACCATGAGTAGTGACTTTAGGTGATTTTTCAATAATTGATTTTACTGTTAACCATTTTTTTAAGAACGCTCATGTAACAGTGGTTTTTATGAACGCTCACGTGGCAGGGAATTTTAGAACGCGCAATTTTTAAAATTACAACAAAATTATAACGTTTTCATCCATGATTGTATGAACCTAATAGGTATTTTTTTTAGTTTATTTACAATTAGTCATAATTTCCTTCTTTTTTTCAAAAGTTCATTTTTGTTTGAGAATAGCATAATCGCTAAGTTTTCTTTCGGGCACAGGCTACATATTTT
This sequence comes from Ascarosepion bandense, assembly GCA_037127315.1. NCBI lineage: Eukaryota > Metazoa > Mollusca > Cephalopoda > Sepiida > Sepiidae > Ascarosepion > Ascarosepion bandense. The sequence continues at coordinate 65,876 of JBBBDQ010001124.1, forward strand.
GTCACCGCTATATATATATATATATATATATATATATACTCACTGACCTGCCAACTACTTGACTTATCTATTTATACACGATACCTTGGCCATCAAAAAACAAATGGATCTCGATATTTGAAATCATAAGTTTATTCGCCTGAAGAGAATCAACTTTATACTCGAAACACGTGTAACGACACATATATCTTTATGGGCTTGTTATGGTATATAAAACGGCGAGTGTTCTAAAAATAGAAAAAGATAGACACACTGACGCCAAGAATTCAAAATTGGGCGGCAAAATAAGGAACCGTTTCTTTTGGTAGGAGTAGGAGTAAGAAGTAGGAGTTAAGGACAGTAGCTTTGTATAGGAGATTTAAAAAAGGAAAGATGCTAGTCAATTGACCACTAGAGTCCAGAAGGGATAGGCTCGTTTACTGCTAGCATCCCACAGTGAAGAGAATGAAGCTAGTCCGCTCCTGTATCCACACAAAATTTAAAGGTTGTAACTTGATGTAAAAACCTAAAGTTTTATACCAAAAATAAAACATCATTAATTCAAGTTTGTGCTATCTTTTAATTATACCAAAACGAAGCAACACAACAGTGGTGACCACGACATACGAACAGAAAGCAACCTCATATACAAAATATATATATATATATATATAATAATAATAATAAAATTGACTCTGTACGTATTCAAATCTTAAAATGTTACACAAGTAATTTTTAAGAACCACGAATAACCGGCAGAATCTAACTCCGTTATCGCCCTCGGCTATAAAGCTTTGGACAACGAGGGGAAAAAAAAGAAAACTGCGGAGCACCGACAATACATACAGCACTTCACAGCAAAGAAAAAAACCCTCAAACGGAACAAACCACAAAGAAAGAAAAGTGCTCGATACTAAACTAACCAAAAAGGATTAACTAAGAGGCAGTTACGCAGAGCAAAAACACACGAGAAAAAATCGCAAGATCGCCAAGACCTACCGCGGTTTCGCACAACGGCCCTGACGAGCCGTTGTGCGAAACCGCGGTAGGTCTTGGCGATCTTGCGATTTTTTCTCGTGTATATATATAAAAGGACAAATGGAGCAGACAGGAGAGGAAACGACTCATCAAGTCAATATCAAGGCACCGGAATCTGCTGTAAATGGATGGTTTACGATATTAGAAGCCCAGTTTCACTTGCGAAATATGATAGCGTCGAAAACAAAGTTTTATATAGTAATATCGTCGTTACCAGCCGAAGAAGTGGGTAAACTACCAAATGCTACCCTCGCATCACAAGACTACGAGGAATTAAAACGGACTCTGATAGAAGCTCACGAACAAACAAAACCGGAGATTCTAGAAAAATTAATATCGGCTACGACTATTTCAGGACGACCATCGACATATTTGCACGAAATGCTATCCGTAGCTAAACGGATAGGTATTAGCGACGACATTGTGAGACACAAATTCCTGTAGGCATTACCGTCAACAATAGCTCCAGTAATAGCCTCGCAAAAATATTTAAACCATACCCAACTTGGCAGGTTAGCAGATGAACTGATGCCATTATTGAATAATGATAAGGCATTTGTTGTTCAGCGACCCTTATCTACTAAGAATAACTCGCAAACAAATTATAAAGGTAAATACAGCCAAGACACTTCAGTGCCACTAAATGTCAGGCCGTATCGGAATAACCAACGGACAAAACTTTGCAGAGCACATATTTATTTCGTCAATGAAGCAAGAACATGTAAACCTTGGTGTAAATGGCCCAAAAAGGACAATCTACAAATGTTGCCTAGTTCTCGACCAGCAACACCTACGGGAAGTGATTCGGAAAACTAATAGGGTGAACAAGTTCAGTCCCACGAGGTTCGCCGCTATTAGAAATTACCGCAAAATTAGGGGCTACCAAATTAAAATTTATTGTAGATACTGGTGCAAGTATCTTAATATTACCAAATTCTGCAGTAAATGGCATTACATTAAAACCGACTCCCATATCACTATCCACTGCAAATGGGGAGAAAATAAAATGCTACGGACAAGCGAGTTTGGAAATTGGAATACCCAGTTTAAGATCTTTTACTTGGACATTCGTGATCGCTGATATCACCAACCCACTCTTTGGACTACATTTCCTCAACAAGTTTGGTCTAATAGTAGACTGCAGTAACAAAACCATTTACGATCCTACAACAACCCAGAGAAAGAGTTTTAAAATATCTGCATCAGAGGTGAATCTAGTCGTAAATGAAACGGAACTCCCGTCATTTATACGGAACATGATTAAAGAAAAATATCCGAACCTAATCACACCACATGAGAACAGTAACAAAAACCACTGCGGCGTCTACCACAGAACTGACACAGGAATCCATACGTCAGTATTTGCAAAACCCAGGCGGCTTAATGTAGAAAAACTGGAAACCGCGCGTGGCGAATTTAAAACCCTACAAAAAGACGGAGTGATCTCCCGTTCCAAAAACGAGTGGTCTAGCCCACTACATATAGTATCTAAACAAAGCGGAGGATTTAGATGTTGTGGAGACTATCGTTCTCTCAATAGCATAACCAAGACTGACAGGTACCCGATACCAAATATAAACTCTTTTGCAGCAAAACTTGCGAACAAACGACGATTCTCCAAAATCGATTTGATTTCAGCCTACCACCAAATTAAAATGCATCCGGACGATGTAGCAAAAACTGCTCTCACCACCCCATTTGGTCTTTATGAATATAATTATATGCCGTTTGGATTAAAAAATGCGTCAGATACATTTCAACGGTATATGGACAAAACTTTTGAAGACATTGATTGTGTTTTTATATATATTGATGACATTTTAATTTTCAGCAATGATGAGATTTCTCATAAAAAAGATATTGAAACTGTTTTTAATATTTTAAATGAACACAATTTAAAAATTTTAGCCACAAAATCTGTTTTCAATGTGACTTCCCTAGATTTCTTAGGCTTTCATATTAGCGTAGATGGCATTATACCAACAACTAGTAAAATAGAAGAATTAAAATCTTTTCCTTACCCTAAGGACGCAAAACAGCTACGCAGATTTCTTGGAATGGTAGGATTTTATAGAAAATTAATGCCAAAATTTTCAGAGATAGTCTTACTCCTATCTAAGAGAATGAGGTTATCCCCTAAAGGCTCGTTCACATTAAATGAATCTGAACGACAATCTTTCAATTCTGTAATTAAGGAACTTAATGATACATCCTCATTAGCTCACCCTGAACCTTACTGTACAAATTATCAATTAGTCACTGACAGTCGTAATTATGCTGTCGGTGCAGCATTGCACCAAATGGTGAAAGGAAATCCAATACCGATCGGATTTTTCTCTAAAATGAGATATTCTACATTCGATCGCGAACTTTTAGCAGCTTATTTGTCAGTGCTGCACTTCCGTCACCTCATAGAAGGTCGCCAAGTGCTACTTTTAACTGACCATAAGCCATTGTGTGGTGCATTTTATAGTTTAAACCCCGCTAAATCAGACAGACAACAACGACAATTAGCTATCCTGACAGAATTTATTTCAGATATTGAACATGTAAAAGGTAGTCAGAATATAGTTGCTGATTGTCTATCCCGACCAACTCTTGCTGTACAAATAGATGCGTGTGATTTACCTGCACTTACAAAAGCACAGGCATCTGATACAGAAATTCAATCTTTTCAGGACTTAAAAAAAATCACCATACCTGGAGATAACCAATTTATATGGTGTGACTTATCAACGTCTTACCCCAGACCTTTTGTTCCATCTTGCGTGAGTCCATATTCTATAGTAGCCATTCCATAAATCACCCTGACATTAAATCATCCCTTAAGAAGATTAAAGCTAGATATTACTGGCTAAACATGGATAAATCAACCAAAGACTTTTGTGCATCATGCACAGCCTGCCAACAAGCAAAGGTCTACAAACATACAAAATCACCTATACAGACATTATAAATACCATCAGCTAGATTTCACACAGTTCACATAGATATAGCAGGATCACTCCCACCAGCAAAAAGCCCAAATAGCAGTTACATCAGCCCGTATAGATATATCCTCACATGTATTGACCGCACAACTCGTTGAGTCGAAGCACAACCCATCAGCGAAATCACTGCAGCTAGTGTAGCTGAGGCTTTTATAAACACGTGGGTCACACGTTGGGGTGTCCCGCTACATGTTATAACCGACAGAGGCCGACAATTTGAAAGTGAGTTGTTTAGTGAAGTAGCAAAAATAATTGGTTTTTATAGACTACGTACGACAGCTTATCATCCTCAATGTAATGGTTTGATTGAGAGAATTCACAGGACCATTAACACTGCTATTATAGCACGAAAAGAGTCCTGGCTCTCAGCTCTTCCAATAGTACTTCTTGGGATTCGCAGTATGCCCAAAAGCTCTGATTTTTCTCCTTCTTATGCTGCTACAGTCACACAATGTTTGCTACCACAGCTACTAATAGATAGCACAAGCGAGGAGGCTATAACTCAAAAGTTCACAAGATATTTACATAAAACCATGTAAAAAATTCATGTGAGAGACTTCACCAAAAGAGTTAATAAGTCCGCAAAATCTTATGTCCCAGAAAAACTTCAAACTTGTGATAAAGTTTGTATTAGAGTGGATCGTGTTCGAAGACCATTGGAGGCACCCTATTCAGGTCCCTACACAGTCCTTCAGCGAACACCTAAATATTTTCTGGTTAAGATAAATAATGATATGGTTTCTCAAGTTTCTGTGGACAGGTTGAAACCATATATAGAAGTACAAAAACAAATAGTAGAGAAACAAGTAGAAGAAAAGATGAATAAAAACAAAACGCTTAGTGATTCAGAACAAGAAATAAATACAAGAAATAAAAAAGAAGATTCTCCCATGATAAATACAAAATCTCGTTCAGGTCGAAAAGTTTCCTGGAAGAAATATAACGAGTACTATTATTATTAGTACACTCCGTTCTAAAGGGAGAACTTCTGTTATGGTTTATAAAATGGCGAGTGTTCAAAAAATAGAAACAGATAGACACACTGACGCCAAGAATTCAAAATTGGGCGGCAAAATAAGGAAGCGTTTCTTTTGGTAGGAGTAGGAGTAAGAGTAGAAGTAAGAAGTAGGAGTTAAGGACAGTAGCTTTGTGTAGGAGATTTAAAAAAGGAAAGACGCTAGTCAATTGACCACTATAGTCCAGAAGGGATAGGCTCGTTTACTACTAGCATCCCACAGTGAAGAGAATATAGTCCGCTCCTGTATCCACACAAAATTTAAAGGTTGTAACTTGATGTAAAAACCTAAAGTTTTATAACAAAAATAAACATCAGTAATTCAAGTTTGTGTTATCTTCTAATTATACCAAAACGAAGCAACAATACAGGCTCTTCATATATCATACAAAAAGCAAGTATTAATTATAATAATAGCAACAACAAATCTACAGTTTAAACAAAACGTTCACGACTTCTCGCATCTTTTCTGTTATATATACATGTGTGTGTGCGCGCGCGCAAGCGTGCGTGTGTGAATGTGTGTTTCGTTAAAAACAATCGACAAGGAAGATTTTGTTAAAAATAAATTTTTCTTTATCAATAACTAGCAGTATAGATCGGCATTGCTCGGGTGTAATGAAAGCTTTAAAACTAATCCATGGTCCTGGAGCTCAAACTCTTTGGACGTTGGCACGAAAGACTAAAAAGCAATAGCTGTTTCCAGTTAAAGCGAAACCGTAGACTGAAAGAAAAATGAATGGATTTAAGTCAAATTTTGATTTCCTGGTATCGATATCAAATAAGTTTTTTCGTCGTAAACTGAATTTTGAAGGCTAAATAAGTCCTCTGAGTAAATGGTATCATGGCTGAGACTTAGAACTACAATTATACCTACTTAGAGCCAAACTCGAAGCGAAAGCTAAAATAAAAGGGCTGAAAAAAATACAGACATACAGGCAGATAAACAGACACACACACAAACATCTTGCCTTATATATATATATTATCGATTTTCTGCACTATTTTAAGAACTGCAGCCTTGAAACATCTGAATATCGTTTCTTATGTCTTTGTCTATGAGTGTATCAAATTAGATTAAATCTGGACCACTCCTTCTATAACTCGATTTTTTCGATTATCGATATTTATCGGTGGTACCTCGACACAAAACCTAGCTAAGAACACTCGCAGACGCTTATAGTGCAACTATGTAAATTTTCAAGAGAATCGTTTCAGCCTTTTCGAAATCTATAGAAAACGGGCACACACACACACACACACAAAGTTCCATTTATAAATAAGTTTAGATAATTGCATCTCCAGGATGTCTTTATATCTCCTTAGTAAGACTCCCGATTTCTCTGTTGGTCAGAGGCTGGCTCTTCGAATAGAAGTACATTTAGAATATTGTTTCTCTCGTCACTCAATCACAATTGTATCTTTTATTCTATAGCTCATTGTTTTGGCGAATTCTAAAAACATAGTTTTAACGATGATATAATTCAATTGTACTTTTAAAATAGTTTAAATGGTTAGTTAATGGAAGCACTCAAGTAAACTCACGTGATATCTCTATAAAACGCAGGTTTCTGCGCTCTGTAGACGTGTGGTGAGCACAATGGCTACGCAATGATTTTTGTGTTTTTAGTCAAGGTTTGATTTATGACTGACTAAGCTGAAGATTTTCTGTAGTATGCCACCGTTTTTTAGCAATAGACTGGTTACCAACCAAGGCTATCGGATTCAGTCTGTTCTGCTTTTCAACTCATAACTGGAGGCAGTGCCGTGCTTAGGCGCCCCGTAGACTCCGCAATAGCGAAGGGCGCAAGTTCCCTAGGGGTCGCACGGTCCCGGGAAACCGCAAGGCTCCTTGGCTCCGCAGATCTATCGTAATGAAAAGAAATTTAAGAAAAAATTATTAGGATTAACTGGAAAATTATTATACTTGTATCTTGAAATAGATATCTACCAACCCGTCTCTCTCTCTCTCTCTCTCTCTCTCTCTCTCTCTCTCTCTCTCTTTATATATATATATATATACTAGCAGTATAGCCCGGCGTTGCTCGGGTGTAATGAAAGCTTTAAAACTAATTCATGGTTCTGGAGCTCACACACTTTGGACGTTGGCACGAAAGACTAAAAAGTTTGCAGTTAAAGCGAAACCGTAGACTGAAAGAAAAATGAATGAATGTAAGTCAAATTTTGATTACCTGGTATATATATATATATTATCGATTTTCTGCACTATTGTAACAACTGCAACCTTGAAACTTCTGAATATTGTTTCTTATGTCTTTGTCTATGAGTGTATCAAATTTGATTAAAATTGGACCACTCCTTCAATAACCCGATTTTTTCGATAATCGATTTTCGATATTTACCGAGGGTACCTCGACATAAAACCTAGCTAAGAACACTCGCAGACGCTTATAGTACAACTGTGTAAATTTTCAAGAAAATCGGTTCAGCCGTTTCGGAGTCTATAGGTAACGGATACACACACACACAGACACACACACATACACACACACACACACAAATTTCCATTTATAAATACGTTTAGATATATCATCTTTGATAGAAGCCTTCCGGTCCCGAAGAGGCCTCAAATCATTTGTAATTAAAAAAATGAACTTAAGAGAGAAATAGATTATAGATATCTGTTTTTCAACATACACAAAAAGTAGCTAAAAGTTGTGAAAACGTTCGTAATGTATAGCCCCAAAACGCCAATTCCGCGATTTCTTCCGTTTTTTTTTTTTGTTTTTTTTCGTGGTCACGGAATATCTGTCTTCTAAGAGTATTTTATTTTTTTGTTTAAAGTACCACTTATTGTGGGTTCCGTATGTTCGGTGGCGGGGGCCGCAAGGTGCATTCTGAGGAGGGGGGCGATGTTGCTAATCACGGCACTGACTGGAGAAGAGATAGATTCAAACCTTTCCCAAGAGTTTTGCGAGAAAGTGAATGCAAAAAAAACCTGATTGGAATTCGATCTTGACCCTCTGATTTCTTATTCCGATTAGTTAATAATTACACCGCGCAGAACATTCATTATATTTACGTGGTGGTGCCAAAAATTTCACTGATTAGTTATATTAAGCTTAAATAATATATTTATGTAAGTTTTAACATCATCTTCTTTTAAATAAACGCCTTGAGCAGCAACACACCGGTGCCAGCGTTTCTGCTACTTTTGAAACCTGGTCTAGATGTCGTTTCCATAAGCGACTCGCGGACCTTCTATGATTCGCTATCTCGGAAAAAAAACGATGACTTTTCAGCTGCATTTTCAGAAGACATGGAAGACCGCAGGTGCTAAATCTGGTGAATAGGACGTGTCGGATGTGAAAGCGATACAATGTTGGTTTTGGTTAGAAACTCCCGAGTGAAGAGATTTCAGTGACAGGGTGCATTTTATTCCGGGGGGAAAACCAATTATTCCGACTCCACAGATCCGGTCGCTTTCGCCAAACGTCATTTCTCAAATGCCTCAATCCATTTCAGTAGAACTCTCAATTGTCGGTCTGTCCATGGAGGGCGAATTCTCGATGCACGGATGTCGAAACAAAAAAACGGTGAGCATACTTTTAAATGACAAAATCACAGCCTACAGCTTACACGTGATCAGAAAAACACAAATTTCACAACTTGCGACGTGAACATAGCGATGTTACTCGGCATACTAGCGAATATGGTAATTGACAGCTCCCACTGCACACGCAACCGTGTGTTACCGTCTGTTGGCGCGTTACAAAACATGTCTGAAACATTTTCATACCATCTCTTATATAATATTTCTATCAGTAATATCTAGCTATAATTTAGACTTTAAGTGTTATTATAGTGGACTAGCAGTATAGCTCGGCGTTGCTCGGGTGTAATGAAAGCTTTTATATATATATTATCGATTTTCTGCACTATTGTAAGAACTGCAACCTATAAACTTCTGAATATCGTTTCTTATGTTTTTGTCTATGAGTGTATCAAATTTGATTAAATTCGGACCACTCTTTCTATAACCCGATTTTTTCGATTATCGATATTCATCGGGGGTACCTCGACACAAAACCTAGCTAAGAACACTCGCAGACGCTTATAGTACAACTGTGTAAATTTTCAAGAAAATCGATTCAGCCGTTTCGGTGTCTATAGGTAACGGACACACACACACAGACACACACACACACACATACACACACACACAGAGACAAAGTTACATTTATAAATTAGATACGAATAATGAGATTCTGGCAACATGAAGGCATGATTTAAAACTGATTCTCAAAACCACTTAAGTTTTTTAGTTGTCATGATTTCCTGAAAAATATAGAATTGTCTCCGGTTAACTTCTCCATAGTTTAGAATTAAGCGTTTTTTTTTCTATTAGAATGGTTGCCACCCAAGGCTAGAGAACGTAGTTTACATTGTGATGTAATGAATAGGTAATGAATATGTATACACCTTGGTTCCCCCCTCACTGGAATGTGATTGGCTGGTGTCAGACATGACTATAGACTAAGGCGAGGACGTCCAGAGATATACAGGTCTTCCACTAGAGATCTACCACTAGACATCTACCACTAGAGGTCTACGACTATTGACTACGCCTACGTCTCAGGATACTGCATACGACGAGTACCGTACATTATGTCTACTTACTAGCTTGTTCTACCCGGTTACATTTGCCGTAAGCACTTAATTGCCTCAAATGATATATATATATATATATATATATATATATATATATATATCCGGGACATATCACTTTGCAATTTAATCCATAACTGAGGGAAAGGAGCTGGATCATGCCTTTCCCAAAAAGCATTTGCGAAAAAAATAAACATAACAGACTATACCGGAATTTAGCCTCGACTCGTTGATGTCACTTTCAGGAGAGAGAACCGTTATTGATGCTTTAAAATGCGGTTAGTTATATGTCGTACGTGATACACGTTTGGGCAAACACGTCTCTTTCGATCCATGACTGACGAGGCAGAAAATTTTCTGCAAGAGGTGCCACTTTTTTCTACGGTAGATTCGTTGTCAACCAAGGCTATAGAACCCAGTCTACCCTGCTAGTCAACCCACAGCCTCAGGAATAAAAGACAAGCGAATAGGGTAATTACGCATAAGTGACCGTAACGAACTCGACTAGAATTCGAGCTCGGATTTCCCACTTCTCCTTCCGAGCCGATATCCATTACACTACAACAATCAGAATTGGGAACATTTCAGAAGAATGAGTACAGATATTATGCGCAAAGCAGGAAACCAAACTCGTAGAAATCTCACAGAATCTTTCGACTGGTTCGAAACTGAACATACAATTGCTTCGACATTTTTCTTTTTCAACCAAAGTCACTTTAACTGTCAGTTTCCTTTTTTGTAAATTATCTGCGCTTCTGTTTTTGTTTTTTTGTTTTGTTTTGTTTTTTCTGGGTTTTTTTTTTTGTTTTTGTTTTTTTTGTTTTTTGTTGTTGTTTTTTTTTTTGTCTCTTTTTCGATTCGTTTTACCGGTTGTACTCGACACAACGGCTCATAAAAATTCAAGCGAACATTTTTTTTTCTTAAAGTCGAAATCTCCAAAGCAACATTTATAAAAAATACGTAGTGGGATTTTTTTTTTTTTTTTTTTTTTTGTTTACTTCAGGTTCTACAACACGGGCTACGATTCTCATCCCAAATCATACAAAATCTACCAATCAAAATAAAGAACTTGAAAACCTTTCTCAAAGTCATTTAACTCCGAACGTTCTTGCGAAAAACAAGACTAATTAGTGATTGCACAGGACTACCTTAAAATTCGCAAACCCGAATTTAGTACAAACATTTACCGCTACCTTTTGTGAGCATTACACTTTGTAGATGTCCGTTGTGGTGCAGTGGATATCGACTCGGAACGACAAATCGGGGGTGCCAAGTTCGAATTCCAGTTCGAATTCCAGTTGAATTCCTTGCATTCACTTACGCACAAATACCCTTGGGAGAGGTATTAATCCGCCTCTTCCCTCTAGTTCTGGGTTAAATAATAGGACAGACTGAGTTCTATAGTCTTGGCTGACAACCAGTGTACCGCAGAAAGCAATGGCAACCTACTTCGGGATAACCTTCTTCCTACTCAGTAATGTCTCTTTCAAGACATGATCGCTCCAAGCGTTTATGGCACTTAACTGACACTTTGTGAACCGATAAATAAGCAATAGGATGTGCAACAGATTGTTTCGAAGACAAAAAGGAAAAACAAATTAAGTGCTAATCTTAATATTTTTCTATGGTCAATTTTTTTAAAATTTTGGTTAGTCTTTTTTAGACAAAGAACTCAGATTCCTTTCCTGTGATAGATTTTGACTCACGAAATATAGATTCTTATGTAGCAATCAAATCTTAATAAAAATTGTATCATCCAAGCGATTCAACTCGAAAAATTACGCGTTAGGAATATCTTGTAAATACCCTAATAAAAATGAAAAGCTTATAATTGAAGTCATCTTTATAATATTTCAGGTGATATAGATAAGTCATATTTTACTTTTATTTCTCTTATCTTATCACGACTCTATGACTATTTCCAGGGAAAATGTTCAGAATAATCCCATCGTTTAGTTCCATCAGTTCAAAATTTTACAGCTAGCACTCGCTACACCACGTTCATATAGTCGAATCACTCTCATCTCCTCCGTATTCCAATAGTAAGGAAGAAGTTCTACTCAGATAGCTTCTTTTCCAAGAATTGCTACTTTGACGAACAAATTTCACATGAATGCTTTCCTGTCCACTTCAAACTTGCCTTATTAAAGTCGAGGACGAATCATTATTCTTATAATATCCACTTCTTACTACACCCTCTTATATATATATATATAATATCCTACCTTGAGTGGCTCTCAAGGAGTGAACTTTAGTTTAAAAAAACATTAATTTCTTTTCGAACTATAAAGAAAATCGTTCATAAATCACAACGAAAAATTACGCATAATACAGAGTCTATTCGAAAAATGCCCAGTCATTTTTTAATATCACATGAATTGGTTCTGCGGCTTTTATACAATTTGGCAGGCAATCAGCGGGACCTTACTGCGCATGCAAGGATACCCACTCTTCTATTGAGTCAATCGGTCGGCAGTGAGAGAACTTGTGTACAGTATATTCATAGTAACCGAACGAGTAGATAGTGCCTTTTGTCAACACAACTCATCACCTAGGTACTTCAGTTGCAGTTTCCTGCGATTGCTGTCTATTTTTGCTGAAGAAAGATTTCAGAGCATGGATGAGATTAAAGAGAACATGATAAGGCAGCTGATAACGATCTAAAGGGAGATCTTTGCAGATTGTTTTGAAAATTGAAAGGAATTTCAAATATCCAAGTTCATTCGCAATGACGATATATCTAAACTTATTTATAAATGGAACTTTGTCTCTGTGTGTGTGTGTCTGAGTGTGTGTCTGTTACCTATAGACTCCGAAATGGCTGAATCGATTTTCTTGAAAATTTACACAGTTGTACTATAAGCGTCTGCGAGTGATATTAGTTAGGTTTTGTGTCGAGGTACCACCAATAAATATCGAAAATCGATAATCGAAAAAGTCGGGTTATAGAAGAAGTGGTCCGATTTTAATCAAATTTGATACACTCATAGACATAGACATAAGAAACAATATTCAGAAGTTTCAAGGTTGCAGTTCTTACAATAGTGCAGAAAATCGATAATATATATATATATATATATATATATGATGTTTCTGTGTGTGTCTGTTTATCTCTCTGTATGTCCTTTATACAAATCCACAATGTTTATCCGATTCTCACCAAACTTCAAACAAATATTCTTTAGGCTGAGTCTGAGCTCCAGGACCATCTATTAGTTTTAAAGCTTTCATTACACCCGAGCAACGCCGGGCTATACTGCTAGCATATATATATATATATATATATATATATATATATATATATATATATATATATATAAACAATCAGTGTTGGCAACCACAAAGACGCTCACAAATCATTTCAAAAGATTAACAGAATATTTGAGTTTATTCCGTTTGTTTGTTTATAGATACGTAATTTAGTATAACGCTCATATATATATATATATATATATATATATTTTAATCATTTCACCCCGAGCAAGGCAGAAACGCCACTGATGTGCAGGGGGTTACATAAATGTAGAAAGATTAATTAGAAAAGAGTGAGGAGTACAAGCTAGTTAGAAAGGAACAATAGAAAGCTGAGAAAGCAGGTGCAATGACAGATACATGGGCGGAGAGAAAGTGAAGATTATACAGGGGAGGGGAGAGAGCTAGAGTCCAGTGGTTAGTAGGTGAGTATTAACTTTGCTTTTAAATTTCTGGAGGTCGTAGCCGTCAGGAAAGCAAGAATACGGGAGTGAGTTCCACAGGCGGGAAGTGCGAGAGAGGAAGCTGCAGGAGTAGAATTGTCGTCTGCATTTGGCTAACCTGACTGTGAATGGGTGGGACCCAGTTGCCAGTCTGGTTGCACGGGTAAACACCTGTTGAGGAGGCATCAGTGACTTAAGCTCATCCGAGCAGAAGCCATGAAAGTATTTATAGAAGAGATACTCTGTATTTGTTTATTGCTTGTTAATCAGGTAATATTAGCATCATCTTTATCACGCTAGTATTTTGATGATGATTGTTTTTTATTAATCTTGTATTATCATCATCTTTACGAGGATTCTTACTGTTGTTGTTATTGATTGATAAAGCATCACAATACCAAAGTAACGCTGGAAACCAAATATAACCACCAAGACAAGCAGTTTTATAAGGGCCTACTAGGTTCACGGATCATATCTCAGTAGACGAGAGTTAGTGATAGGTTTTGTGAAAATCAGGTATGGCCCAGTTGGATGTGTGTTGTGGTGCAGTGGATATCGACTCGGAAAGAGAATTCGAGTAGCCGAGTTCGAATTCCAGTTGAATTCCTTGCATTCACTTACGCCCAAATACCCTTGAGAAAAGATATTAATCCGTCTCTTCCTTCCAGTTATGGGCTAAAAAACAGGACAGATTGGGTTCTATAGCCTTGGCTGGCCACGAGTCTACCGCAAAAGTAATGGCAACCTACTGCGGGATTATCTTCTGCCCAGTCATTCATGTCTTTTTCGAGACGTGATCGCTCAAGCGTGTATCATGTATGGCACTTAACTGGCTGAACCTCGTCCGCTCAGACGTTCTTTGATTGAAAATATCTCAACGGGACTCCCAAGTCATTTTGGCTGCTTCATCCTTTAAACTTAAAAGGAGCAGTTCTCTCGACATCCATCTATGATTCTCCCGTCCTCCGCTACTCCTGCTCATGTCAGTCCCTAGGGGAGATGCCCAACTGGTTATAGTCGGGCAAATGACAAGCAAGTCTGTGGTATTAAATGGGTTATTCCTTGCAGCCCATCTTAATTCATCAACACAAAATATGTCCCATCAAACAGTACCAGAAACCATGAGAGCCGTATCTGGTGCATCATCAGAGAATTTGTAGAGGTAAGGAGATGGTTAATGTTTCTTTGATTCGGCCTTGTGTCAGACTTAACCGAACTCTCCACAGCTTACAAGTTTTATGCAGAATTATCATCATCAGAAGTTTTCTATTTGGGAACAACCAGGATTTCACACGTCATGGTGAATTTTTGTAAAAGTGAAGAAGAAAGTTGATTTTAATTCTTAATTTCTTATCCCCCTACAAATTAATACAATACAGTTAAACTTCTGGAAGAACGCGATTTCCAGAAAAAGATACAATATTTCGACAGTTCGTCTTTCTTATTTAGGTAACAAATGAAGCAAGAATGCATTCAAGCATAAAAAACAAATACATGTACAAACTGACTTTTATTGAGAAAAAAATTGTACACGCTAAAGTAAGCAAAACGTGATTACATTCAATGGAATCTAAGTGGAATGCCTTTAATATAATGGAGAGTGTATTTTTTATAATCATATCGTTCCAAGCAAGGCAATCTATTGCCAGTGGTACGCATGAGGTTACATAGGAGGAAAGTTATGAGAAAGAGTGACAGGTGACAGGGCGTGTCAGGAAGTGGGTAAGAGAAGGGTTAAGATTCTTTTTTTTTTTAATCATATCACCCCGAGCAAGGCGGTAACGCCACTGAAGCGCAGGGGGCTACGTAAGAGTGAAAAGATTGGAAAAGAGAAAGCAGGAAACCACATCCTAACCAGGGAACAAGGGATGAGCCTCTTCACCTGTTCAATAGACGTGGGTGGAGTGTGAACCGGGCGATAGACTAAACTATCTACTCCAATTGAGAGTAGAGGGGACGGAGAAAGGAACATAAGAGAGAGGATGCAAGTTAGCGAGATAGGAAATGACTATTTACTTTACACTTAAACTCCTGGAGATTGTAGCTGTCGGGAAAGCAAGTAAACGAAAGGGAATTCCACAGGCGTTAAGTGAGAAAAAAGAAGCTGTTGGAGTAAAATTTGTTTACATTTTATTGGTTTCACAGTAAAAGGATGGGACCTAGTTGCTAATCTTGTGGCTCGTGCAAATTCATGCATATTTTGACCCTCAATTGTTTTATAATCACATACCTGGTCATAAGCAATTAGCTTAAGAACTTCGACGTTGTATAATAGTTAACAATCTTACCTCGCTTGAACCATTACAACTGAGTAGAGAGTTTGATTTTTAGTGGGTGCTCTATACGTTCGGCCTTTTGTCATGTTTAAAATGTGAAAACCAGCATAGCCAATTAGCGCGCTAGTCAGCGAAATATCTGATTTCTTTGCTGTTTATATTTTTAAAAAAGACAGCTTTGAAATTATTATTATTATTAGTAGTAGTAGTAGTAGTAGTAGTAGTAGTAGTAGGATTTCTGATGTATGCAAATCTCATTCCGTGGTTCAACCAGAGACCCGATGTCAGAAATGGCTTCCTGACAACTTCCACTGATCATTTTAGTAAAACAAAACTAAGCTCAACACATTTTACATATATAAGGATCTTCGTAATGTGTAAGCTGTACTTTTGAGTACAATTTTTGGTATTTGATATATCCCGAAAAGGAATACAGCATAAAATGATCAGTTGAAGACTGGAACTCCACACCAGGAATAAGAAATGCAGATTTATTGTACTAAGGTACAATTAACAATAATACACATATAGGCAAGCCACGGGTTAGAGCGGAATCGACTATCGAATAGTGAATGCCTTCGCCTAAGACTTTTCCGTATTTACTAGCCTTCCCACGCAAGGCCGGATGTGACACATGGTCATTTTATAGTGGGCATTCCCGGCCATATAGCCGGGCCAAAAAATCACTGTCTATTTTTCCCCAGTCGTGGTTCTACCCTTCGGTGGAACCACGACTGGGTTTGTGCTCTCTGCTCGGAAGCAGAGAGCGCCCTCTACCCGAAGGAAGAGAGCTGACAGTGTCATAGAGCAGTCAGGCGAATGCCTAAGCCTTTTTCCATCTTCGTACCGCTCGTTACCGTCTTTTATAAAGTAGAGCATTCTATTCTCGGGGATGGCAGGATGTTCCACTATAACAGTATTATTTTAAGATATGGGCTACCAGGAATCCTCTTAATGTGCCGATCGGAACCTGTTCCAATCAATCCGAATACTCCAAATACAACTGGAATTACTGATGTACTCATGTGCCACATTTTTTAGATTTCCACTTCTAGATCATTGTATTTTGATATTTGTTTCAAGATCTTCAAGGATACATTACAACCCTTCGTGTCTGACTAGTCAATAAGAAAACACATTCTGTTTTAGTTGTCTTTGATCGCGATGTAAATGGCGATTAACTTTCATTGTTCTATCTGTGTGTACTGTAAAGTCCCATGAAATTTTTACAGATCCTACCTTTTTAACAGAATATGGGTGATGTTCATATCAGTTTATTGCAATTTCTTTCCCGTAAAAGTTGTATATTTTACACTTCGTATATTGGCCCTCTCTATCATTCCGAGTTTTACATTCAGTAGATACTTATAGTATACAACCTGATACTAGATGGTCAGTCGTTTCTGGATATTTCTATATTCTCATCCCAAGTTTCTGATGGTAGTTGGTACTAGAACGATAGCGAATTTCATCAAATCCACAAAACCTTAGTAGTACTCTTGCCTGCCCAAACATTCTTGTCTTTCACGCCTCATTTTTGAGCGGGTCAATTTCCGGCGAGCCAGTTGTTACGGTAATTAAGTTGCTTTTCAACTTCTTGCGTTGTGGTGCAGTGGTTATCGGCTCAAAACGAGAAATCGGAGAGCAAAGTTCAATTTTTTTTAATCCCCAAGCAAGGCATTCTACTGCCACTGTTGCGCAGGGGGTTACATAGGGGAAAGTGATGAGAAAAATGTGTTAGTTATAGGGAGTGTCAGGAGGAGAGTAATAGATGGATGAGAATACTGAGAATGGGGGGTGGGGTAGATTGAGATAAAGGATGCGAGTTAGTGAGATAGGAGATGTCTATTGACCTTACATTTAAATTCCTGGAGATTGTAGCTGTCGAGGAAGCAAGTATATGGAAGGGAATTCCACAGGTGGGAAATGCGTGAAAAGAAGCTGTTAGAGTAGAAATTGCGGTTACACTTTATCGGTTTCACTATAAAAGGGTGGGACCTAGTTGCTAATCTAGTAGCTCGTGTAAATTCATACCTAAGAGGCCCAAGTGATCTAAGTTCATCGGAGCAGAAGCCGTGAAAGTATTTATAGAAGAGGCACAGGGAAGCCACGTCACGCTGGTAAGATAGCGACTGCGGCCGAGCTGCCAAGTCGGTATCAATCACATTACAGATTCTACGCTGGATTCTGTCAAGAATCCAATATGAACAGCAGAGGCACTCTACCAGATGTGGCAGCAGTATTCAATACACAGGCGGATAGTATCTATGTGCAGGATGGATTCAGACAGAAAAACATCCTGGCCCTGCACAGTGAACCGACCTTCTTGGCAACGGATTTAGCAATGGATTCGATATAGTCATTCCACTTGAGGTCCGCTGAGAGTGTGAGGCCAAGGAGGTGTAGTGTTTTACTCTCAGGAAGGCAAGCCTGTTTCATATATATATATATATATATATATATAAGTAAAAGTTTTGTCACTTAGCTGATTGATGTTACTTTCGGCATCCTGACTTCAGAGTTTTGTAGATGGACTCGTCTGTTCATTCATACTCTCTTATAAAAGTGGACATTGAAGTTGACACCCAGAGGCGGCGCACTGTTTTATGCTTAACACTATCAACAGGTGCACAATATATATATATATATATATATATATATATATATAGAGAGAGAGAGAGAGAGAGAGAAAGAAAGAGTGAGAAAGAAAGAAAGAAAGAAAGAAAAGAGTCGAGAGACGAGAGAAAGAGAGAACACATAAGTGCCCGACTGGAACATTTCTACATTTGACCGAATCTCTGTTGTCTTTTCTCGCCAAGCAGGTCCTGTCTTTTTCATTAGACGGGCTAGTCTGGCTGAATATCAAAATCCCAGAGTATTTTATTCCCTTCACTTTTGTATTTTCTATTTAACACTCGGTTTTCAATGTTTCATTATTCCTCACTTAATTTAATGCTAAACCCAATCTTGGCCTCTCGATATGCGAAATCCAAATCCCGTTATTAATTTCAGAACTTGCCGACCAATATCTGCAGTAGCGTTGAGGAAAAAAAACTTTTACTTTTTTCTTTTTTTTCTTTTCTTTTTCATTTTTTTTTTTTGTTGTTTTTGTTTCTTTTTTTTTTTTTTTGTTTACCAGCTGAAGCTTAAAGTAACGAGTCGTCTTGTGAGTCTTCGGTAATCTGAATATTGCCATTTTTATCACGACTCGTTAAGATCCACGCGGTTCTGTACGCAGAGACATATACAAATGGAGTACATCTTATGCATACGTATGTAGAAAATTATCTGTTGTGGCAAATGAACATACAGATACATGCACATGCAGACGCAAACAAACACATATTTACACGTGCCCTCTAATCTAAAAGCAACGGGAGTCTCTCTCTCACACACACACACACACACACACACACACACACACACACACACACACACGTATCTGTCTCGTGTATTGGTGTGAGGTAGTGAAACTAGATAAATTTAAATCCACTCTGCTGATTTTTTTCTTTTTTCTTGTCTTTTTCTCTTTCTTTCTTTTCCATTTTTTTTTCTCTCAACATATTAGGTCGGCGCAAAAGTTTTTGCCGGTTTGTAAAAAGGCCATTTTAAATCATTGTAATTTGTTTTATGCCTATTGTTATTACTTAAACATATCACCATGATTAATTTATAACTTTTTCTTTTCAGATTATTAACCCTTTGTTGCATATTGGTTACAATTGTGACCTTTCTCTAACCTTTGTTGCATATTGGTTACAATTGTAACTAATATGCAACAAAGGGTTAAAGTATCATTCATATTTTTCTGCAATATTCTCACCCATGTTCTTTTCATCTAAAGAACACATTAGGCATTCTCTACTCTATGAGTTTCACAGAGATTCCAATGCAAATGCAACGTATTTCTTGTTGTGAATCTTTGCTTTCACGACACCTTCAGACACCATTTTTGGGTAGGCTTGTCACAGGGGATGAGAAGTGGATTCTCTACAATAACGTTAAACGTTGGCGATCGTGGATAAATCGAGAAGAAGGACCAGTTCAGCAACCGAGAGCAGGACTCCATCCCTAAAAGATCATGTTGAGCAGATGGAATCAAGTTATAGAGAGCAAACGTCGTTATTGTTATGAATAAACATTTTCAAAAACACAGTTTTTTATTTTCAAAATGAAATTTTAAATAGGCAAAAACTTTTGCACCGACCTGATATATAAGCTATTTATTACCATAACCATGAATGTAAATAAATATACAGCGGTCTCTCATACACACTCTCTCTACCTATAGACACACACACACACACACACACACACACACACACACACTAACACACTCATATATAATACAGTACTGTATATATATATATATATATATATATATATATATATATAGTACTGTGCAAAAGTATTAAGACAAGAAGTATTTTATCTTTTATGAGGCATACTGACAGAAAATAAAAAAATTAATTTAAGTAATTTTATTTGATTTACTCAACAAATGCTTTAACAAGAAAACTTGTTACAAAATAGATTTACTATTTAGTATAATAGCCTTTTGCTTTGATCACATTCTTCATTCTGTCAGGCATTGACGTCACAAGCTTCTTCAATGTATCTAATGGCATCTCCTGCCAAGCAGCCTGTATTTGTTCCCAAAGTGTGTCTTGTGAAGTAACATTAGATTTATCAATTTTTTATCCAAAATATCCCATAGATATTCAATAAAGTATTTCAAAATAACTTGTTTAATAGAAAATAGGAAAAATTAAATATGACTTCTTTTTAATACATTTCCTTTATATCTAGTTTTAAATAATCAATATTTATTAGCAATTTACTTGGCTTTTCACCCTGTATTTGGATTTCAGTGAGGTTTTTAGAAAAATCACCTCTGTCCTAATACTTTTGCACATTACCGGTAGTTTGCAAAAGTGTTAGGACAGGGGTGATTTTAAACTTTATTTTGATGCCTCATAAAAGATAAAATAGTTCTTGTCCTCATACTTTTGCACCGTAGTGCCGTAAAAGTTGTATATTTTACACTTCGTATATAGATAGATAGATAGATAGATAGATAGATAGATAGATAGATAGATAGATAATGAACAGACAAATAGATAGATAGATAGATAGATAGATAGATAGATAGATAGATAGATAATGAACAGACATAGATAGATAGATAGATAGATAGATAGATAGATAGATAGATAGTCGCTATCTTACCAGCGTGACGGGGCTTCCCTGTGCCTCTTCTATAAATACTTTCACGGCTTCTGCTCCGATGAACTTAGATCACTTGGGCCTCTTAGGTATGAATTTTGTGTGTGTGTGTGTGTGTGTGTGTGAACTTTCACAGTTGAATTTAAACTTGTTTATAAACAATTTTAGTTAAATTCAACATTCAACTGTCATGCTTTGATATTTTTATTATATATGCCGTCATTGAAAAGTAACTCACTATTTTATGCCTGAATGATCAGGCAGAAGTCCTGACTTAACACCCTGTAAGTTTATTCTTTGGGGTTGGTTAAAGGAACAAGTCTACTGTACCAAACCAAGACTTTGGAAGAACTTGAAGGGTGAATATAAGAAAATATGTCTTCCATACCACAAGAGTTCCTGGTGAAATCAGTTAACGTGATTCCTGGGTGGCTCGAGAAGCTTGGACTAAAATCTGGTGTCCATATCGAATTTTAAATAAAACTTCATGCTAAAGGCTTTCCTCTCATATTGATTTCTTGTAAACATAATTAATAAAGAAGTTATAAGCAATTCTAAAATGAGGATTTATTTCTCAATCATCCTGTAAAAACTCACACTTATCTATATGAATATGTCAGCTCTATCATTGATATTGAGCGCTTTCAAATAAGTACCGCACATATATAATATATAACTAATATATATAACAAACTGCATATATATATATATATATATATATATATATATATATATATATATATATTGATATTTATAATTTTATACATACACATTTCACATAGATAGATAGATAGATAGATAGATAGATAGATAGATAGATAATGAACAGACATAGATAGATAGATAGATAGATAGATAGATAGATAGATAGATATAAAATGAACAGAATGAGATAGATAGATAGATAGATAGATAGATAGATAGATAGATAATGAACAGACATAGATAGATAGATAGATAGATAGATAGATAGATAGATAGATAGATAGATAGATAGATAATGAACAGACATAGATAGATAGATAGATAGATAGATAGATAGATAGATAGATAGATAGATAGATAGATAGATATAAAATGAACAGAATGAGATAGATAGATAGATAGATAGATAGATAGATAGATAGATAGATAGATAGATAGATAGATAATGAACAGACATAGATAGATAGATAGATAGATAGATAGATAGATAGATAGATAGATAGATAGATAATGAACAGACATAGATAGATAGATAGATAGATAGATAGATAGATAGATAGACATAGATAGATAGATAGATAGATAGATAGATAGATAGATAGATAGATAGATATAAAATAAACAGAATGAGATAGATAGATAGATAGATAGATAGATAGATAGATAATGAACAGACATAGATAGATAGATAGATAGATAGATAGATAGATAGATAGATAGATAGATAATGAACAGACATAGATAGATAGATAGATAGATAGATAGATAGATAGATAGATAGATAGATAGATATAAAATAAACAGAATGAGATAGATAGATAGATAGATAGATAGATAGATAGATAGATAGATATAAAATAAACAGAATGAGATAGATAGATAGATAGATAGATAGATAGATAGATAGATAGATAATGAACAGACATAGATAGATAGATAGATAGATAGATAGATAGATAGATAGATAGATATAAATGAATGAATGAGATAGATAGATAGATAGATAGATAGATAGATAGATAGATAATGAACAGACATAGATAGATAGATAGATAGATAGATAGATAGATAGATAGATAGATAGATAATGAACAGACATAGATAGATAGATAGATAGATAGATAGATAGATAGATAGATAGATAGATAGATATAAAATGAACAGAATGAGATAGATAGATAGATAGATAGATAGATAGATAGATAGATAGATAGATAATGAACAGACATAGATAGATAGATAGATAGATAGATAGATAGATAGATAGATAGATAGATAGATAATGAACAGACATAGATAGATAGATAGATAGATAGATAGATAGATAGATAATGAACAGACATAGATAGATAGATAGATAGATAGATAGATAGATAGATAGATATAAAATAAACAGAATGATAGATAGATAGATAGATAGATAGATAGATAGATAATGAACAGACATAGATAGATAGATAGATAGATAGATAGATAGATAGATAGATAGATAATGAACAGATAGATAGATAGATAGATAGATAGATAGATAGATAGATAGATAGATAGATAGATAGATATAAAATAAACAGAATGAGATAGATAGATAGATAGATAGATAGATAGATAGATAGATATAAAATAAACAGAATGAGATAGATAGATAGATAGATAGATAGATAGATAGATAGATAGATAGTCATCCGCAGACAGATGTTTCGCTGTATCACAGCTCATCAGTACGGTTAGACTCCGATTGCTTTTTAACCCTGGATTGAAACGCGACCGAATTGGCGTCAGTCGGCGATTCTATCTCTGGGCTATGTGCGCTCGGTAGAAGAAGGCAGACATTTTAGCATGTATATTATCATTATACACGCCTAATAGCCAGAGTGCTCTAATTCATTATTGAATAAGCGATGCGTAGATGCTAGAGTAGCTACTGTTGTTTCAAAGTCTCCCATTCTTCCAGGGTGCTCAATCAGGGTGTGAAAGCGTAGTCATCCGCAGATAAATCTGTTTCGCTATATGTATATATATATATATGTATGTATATTATATATAGTCATCCGCAGACATCACAGTTCATGAGTATGATCAGACATCCGATTGCTTCTAGATATTCACTTTCTCTCTTGCTCTTTTTCACCTTGCTCTGGCGATCTTCCCCTCTTTATCTCTCTTTCTTGTTTTTTTTTCCTTTCTATCTTTTTTCTTTTTCTCTCGCTCTCTTTCTCCATTACTCTCTTGATCTTTCTCTCTCTTCACTTTCTTTCTCGCTCCTTATTTTCTTTCTACCCCGATTTTTTCTCTCTGACTCTCTGTCTCTCTTTCTCTCTGTCTCTCTCTCTCTCTCTCTGTCTCTCTCTCTCATACACACACATACACACACACACATACACGCACACGCACACACACACATGCACACACACGCACGCACACACACATACACACACACTCACACACACACACACATACACACACACAAACACCTCTTTCTTAGCCTTTTTCTGTTTTCTATTTCCCACTTTCTTATTTCTCGTTCTGTCTCTCACTTTCTTAACTTTCTGTTTTTCTCATCCTCTGTTCTCTCTCTCTCTCTCTCTCTCTCTCTCTCTCTTTCCTGTCCTTTCATTCTGTTTATTTTTCACTTTTTCTTTTTTCTCTTGCTCTCTCTCCTCATTATTCACTTGCTTTTCTCCCCCCCCCTCTCTGTCATCAAAGGCTACATCGTGACTCACAGGAGAGAGCTGACGTCGTCATAAAAAGCTACTCATTGACTTATGTATTTATAACAGGAAAAGTTTTTTCTCGTGATCAGCCAAGACAAACAAAATCTACTAAATTTATACCAGTCGAAGTAGCAATGATAAATGACTATTTTATCTTCTCTACTTCGCGATCAGAAGTATTTCACGCCAAATAATATTTTAGACACCATCACTGTTAATATTCTTGAAGGATATTTCCTTGTCCTAGAGAAAACAATTGTATCTTGCGGATTCGTACCAAAAATGATATTAACAATTATACTTGTAATATAAAAATAACAAAAGTCATTACTGTATTATTATATCAAACATCGTTGACCTTGCGATTTTAAACTTGTGTTTATCTTAAGCGAAGTAAATATCTCTAATTGTTGATATAGACAAAAACTAGTGTGCCACAGACGAGATAACTTCAGTTGCAGAACGATACAATTATTAGGCTGTTCTGAAAATTATGTTCGATTTTAGAATAAAACTTTTGTCACGTATACGTGAGGTTCGTTTGGCATCGAGCGATATTCAGCGAGTTAACTAAATCTTTGCTCGCATAGGGACTGAAATCTGAGTGTGTGTATCTATACGACATGGATGTGCGTCGTGGTGCGGTGGATATCGGCTCGGAACGAGAAATCGGGGAGCCGAGTTCGAATTCTAGTTGGATTCCTTGCATTTACTTACGCGCAAATACCCTTGGGAAAGGTATTAATCCGTCTCTTCCCTCCAGTTATGGGCTAAATAACAGGAGAGATTGGGTTCTGTAGCCATGGTCGGCAACCATTCTCCCGCAGAAAGCAATGGCAACCTACTACGGGATAACCTTCTGCCCAGACAGTCATGTCTATTTCGAGACATGATCGCCCAAGCGTGTATCACGCATGACACTTAACTGACTATACAACAACTTGTACCAAAGTCAGATTATTCTATAGCCTGGCAATCATGGAATAATTTAATCGTCAGAATATCATGCAAAGTTCCTCTAAAAGTAGAGACAGAGACAGAGACACAGACACAGACAGACAGAGACACAGACACAGACAGACAGAGAGACAGAGACAGACAGACAGAGAGACAGACAGACAGACAGAGAGACAGAGACAGACAGACAGAGAGACAGACAGAGACAGAGAGACAGACAGAGACAGACAGAGACAGAGACAGACAGACAGACAGACAGACAGACAGACATTTCACATTGGATTATATTTTAAGAACAGTTTTCTTTTATCTCTTCTTAGATTATACATACACCAGCTTAGATGTGAAAATATTGTCACTGATCCTTTAAGTATTTAAGTGGGCAACCCCGAGGCCACATTATGTTGTAGGCCGCGCCAGTTTCCATCCTTCACAAGTTGCAAATGATTGACCGACTGATTCTATTCTAAGACCACTCCTCAACTGAATTACTATGGAAAAAAGCAAACATAATAACAAAACTAAACCAGCTCATTTGAAAACGCCTAAACCTGTCTGCATCTCTTTCACTAACATACGCGGCATCCGCACCAACTTCCCCAGCGTAGATTCTTTCCTCCATAATAACTCACCTGATATATTAGCCCTATGTGAAACTAATCTTAACCCTTTTATCCCCTCATCTAAGTTCTGCGTTCCTGGCTATCTTCCCCTCTTCAGGAAGGACTCCAATGTTCATAGGCATGGGCTTGGTGTCTATGTCAGCGAACACCTTCCTTTAGCTAGGGTGTCATCTTTTGAATCCCCAGATCATTATTTCATGTGCTTCCGCCTCTCACTTCTCAGCTCGATTAGCTATCTCTTCTTTCTCTACCGCTCTCCTTCCTCCCCTGACTGTTCGTTACTTGACATCATTTCTGACAATATTGACAAAGCCATTTCTACCCATCCCTCTGCCCATGTATTCGTGTTTGGTGACTTTAACGCCCACCACACCAAGTGGCTGAAGAACGCTGTCACTGACGCTGCTGGTGTTCACACCATGAACTTTTCAATCACCCAATCCCTTACGCAAGTAGTGGACTTCCCCACGCGTTTCTCCGACAACCCTAACGGAAGGGACTCACTTCTAGACCTCTGCTTCACTTCCATCCCAGACTCTTGCACTACCAGACAACTCTGCCCACTTGGAAACTCTGACCACACTGTAGTGTCCGTCAATATTTCACTCCACTCCCGCCCGACCCATGAAACACAGACAAGTAGAATATCCTACTGCTATCAAAGAGCAGACTGGGATTCGTTCCGAGACTTCCTCTGTGACATCCCTTGGAACAACGTCTTTAGTCTTCCCATCGAAGAATGTGCATCCGAGGTCTCCTCCTGGGTTAAGGCTGGCATCGATGCCTTCATCCCTGCTAGGAAATTCCAGCTTAAATCTCATTCGTCTCCATGGTTCTCACCCGCTTGCTCGGCTGCCATTGCCAACCGGAATCATTTCTTCCGACTCTATCGTAACTATGCGTCGGAACAAAACAGGCGCCTTTTCACTTCAGCTCGTAATAAGTGTAAAAGGATACTTAACGAAGCTAAGATGTTGTTTGCTGCCAGAATGAAGCAACGCATAGCATGCTCTAAATTCGGCTCTAAAGACTACTGGCGACTCTGTAAAAGAGTACTTAACAAGAGCAAGTCCACAATACCCCCGCTAATCAACAAATTTGAGGTCCTCACCTCCCCAGCAGATAAGGCTGAATGTTTTGCCCGTAGATTCTCGAACAATTCGAGTCTGGACTCATCTGGAGTTTTACACCCGACTTCTCACCTAGAACCGAGGCACAACTGAATGATGTCCATATTACACCTTCGCTTGTCTCTAAGATAATCTTAAAACTTGACCCTCACAAAGCGAGCGGTGGTGACGGAATCCCAACCATAGTCTTAAAGAAATGTGCCCCTGAACTCTCCTCTATCCTTTCTAAGCTCTACAACCTCTGCCTATCTGCTTCCTGCTTTCCTGCCTGTTGGAAATCTTCCTCTGTAGTTCCTATATTTAAAAACACTGGAGAACCCTCTGACCCTGCAAATTACCGCCCTATCAGCCTTCTTCCGATCTTTGGCAAAGTGTTCGAAGCCATTATCAACGCCGAGGTGGTTCAGCATCTCACAGCACACAGGCTCCTCTCGGACAAGCAATATGGTTTCCGCTTCACCAGGTCTACTGCTGATATGCTAACGACCATCACCGAGTACATATACCAGGCACTCGACAGGAATGGCGAAGCTCGAACCGTTGCATTGGATATATCTAAGGCGTTCGACAGAGTTTGGCATGCTGGCCTTCTATGTAAACTGCGGAGCTATGGTATAACTGGACATTTGTTTGAACTAATCCAGTCATTCCTCTCTAACCGCACAATGAAAGTGGTATTAAACGGACATGCCTCTCAGAACTACCATACAAATGCAGGTGTCCCCCAAGGCTCCATCTTAGGTCCTACACTCTTCCTGATATATATTAATGATCTCCCTGATTCCATAAGAACCCAAATAGGTTTGTACGCTGATGACACCACAGTTTACTCTCGCCTCCAACAAAAATCTGGTGTAGGCGTCAAAGCTAAACTCGCAGCCGAGATTGAAAAAGACCTCCAATCCATATTGGACTGGGGTAAGAAATGGCTAGTAAATTTTAATGCTTCTAAAACGAAGCTACTGTCAATTAACCATCATCGACAATCTCACCTACCTCCCATTAGCATGGACCAGGCTTGCCTCCCAGAGAGTAAAACACTACGCCTCCTTGGTCTCACACTTTCAGCGGACCTCAAATGGAATGACTATATCGAATCCATTGCTAAATCCGCTGCTGTGAAAGTCGGTTCTCTGTGTAGGGCCCGGAAGTTTTTTCCGTCTAAATCTATCCTGCACATTTACAAATCTACCATCCGCCCGTGCATTGAATACTGCTGCCATATCTGGTCGGGTGCCCCTGCTGTTCTCCTCGGGCTTCTCGATAAGGTTCAGAGGAGGGTCTGTAATGTGATAGATACCGACTTGGCAGACCGCCTGCAGTCTCTCTTCCACCGGCGCGACGTGGCTTCCCTGTGTCTCTTCTATAAATACTTTCACGGCTTCTGCTCCGATGAACTTAGATCACTGGTGCCCCCTAAATACGAATTTGCACGAGATACTAGATTAGCAACTAGATCCCACCCTTTTACAGTGAAACCGATAAAATGCAGCCGTAACTTCTACTCCAACAGTTTCTTTCCTCGCACTTCCCGACTGTGGAATTCTCTTCCAAACGATTGCTTCCCCGACGGCTACAATCTCCAGGAGTTTAAATGTAAGGTCAATACACACCTCCTAACACACTAACCTGCTCCCATTCTATCAAGCACTCTTCCCATCTGCCTGACCCTCATCCTCGCTATCCTTACTCATCTGTCACCTTTCTCCTGACATTCCCTATGTCTATCCACTCCTTCTCTTTACCTTCCCCTATGTAGCCCCATGCGCAATAGTGGCAGTGGAATGCCTTGCTTGGGGTGAGATGATTAAAAAAAAAAATTTCTGTTATGTCTTCGTTGCGTTAATGAAGATAACAAAATCAAGAAATATAACGTCGCTTTAAGTCGACGTAATATTGCTGAAATCTGTATATAAAGTTCGCTTACAGCTAATAATTTTGTAGCTGTCTCGTAACTATCTACTGACTGTGCCATAACTATCTCGTAGTAGTAATATTTATTTTTATATAATTACAAAAATGTGGCACAAGGCTGCGGGGATAGGGAATACTGGTCTTCATCTGCCTTATTTAAAAACAACCTTATCTGACTCTCTGCCGTCGGATTGAGAGGAACCCACAAAAACTTTGCAGTAGAAGAAGGCGTGAGCCAGAGTCTCCACCTACTCATCACAGCGGACACATAGAAGTATTTTCCGCTAAAAAAGTTTTAGCCGATCCAGAGGGCCCTTCACATCACCAGCCAGGAAAGTAATGCTTACTCAATCGCCAAAGACTATATAGCGCTAGCCCCCTGCTTCTTTCATCCAAGATCGCCAATCAGACTATCTTATTCGGACCTTCTCACTAATATCTAATGTAATGTCTTACGAGACAACACCTGGACGTCCGAAAGGCCATCAGTCACCCGTAAGAGAAACTTGAGGCGAACCGGCTTTCACGATAGATGTAGAACTCGTCTCAGAGTAAAAGGTGGGCCTCCTCCTCGCACGAGTGCACATTTCTTAGAGACTGGAAGGTCTTACTGGCGTCTTGATTCCAGAATTCGCCATTCCCATCCGCTTGCGAACGCATTCGATCTAGGAACGTGACACGAAAGGAATGTTGTCGAATTTCAACACTAGCAATGCCCAGACCGCCTTCGGAAAGGCGAAAGTAACATATCTCCCGAGCTACATTGGGAGCCTTGCCTTCTCACAAGAAGGAGAACACGACCCTGACTAATTGCATTTGTATGGCAGTTGAAGCACGGAGAGTCGGTAAAGGAGAATTGGGCAGACGTACGAAACGCATACTTCCGTTTTCACCTTTAAGGAAGGATTCCCCCGGAACCACAAACGAACTGCATCCTCGATCTTCTCGCAACTTCGACCAATTCATTTCTCACAACTTCGACCAATTCATTTCTAGCAAGAGATTGGAACCGGACCAGACACAGAGTATCTTCACCAGTCCCTTCGTCCAAAGGAAAAGACCATGAAGAGAAATTCTGTTCTACACGCCCAGCCGCAAAGCAACAGACTTATTGCGATATACCTTGACCCCTGTCACCGTGTACTACCGTCTGGGCTCATTGCCGACTTCGTCAAGTCGGCTCTGCTCGACACAAGAACCGAAACGTTATCAACATAGGCAGAGTACCTAGCCGAGGTTGTAGCACCTGATAAAGAGATTCCGCGTAGAACCGGAATCGCTTTTAATTGGTGAATGAAAGACTCCAACGCAAGAACGTAAAGCAATGACAAAAGCGAACAACCATGACGAATAGAGCGAGACAACACGAAAGGTTTCGATCGTACCTCATTCACTTGCGTAGAAAGGGACGCGTATAGATATCGCATTCAAGTGCGAAAGTACGGCTAGAAATCGGCAGCCGAAAGGACAGCCTCCAGGAAACGATGGTTAGCCTATGAAATACTTTGGACTAAACTAAATTGATCATTCACTTATCAATGGAAATTTTCGACCACATAATTTATATACATCCAGAATCTATAGAACATTTTCTTTCACTGGATTTTATTAACGACGCAGTTAAAGTTCTCAACGATAGAACAAATTTTCATCCAGCATTCTATAAAACATTCTTATTTATTCTCTGACAAAAGAAAATTACGGTCAAAGAAAGACAACTTTGTAAGAAAACTTACAATTTACATTACAGAAATTGTATTACCGAAACTGTTCAATTATCAATTCACAAACAATACTTCTTCACTTACAAATTCCAATCAATACTCTAGTGGGTTGCTTATCTATTATTTTCCCGTTGTAGTGGGAGCCCGTTCAAGAGAAGGGTAATTGTATACTGTTGCAGGTTAACGGAATTTGGCCTTGTGGTAGATAGCCCACTATAAGTCATAAAATGAATATAAATCAAGAAAAGCAATTTGAGTAGAAAAATAACATTTTTATATACACATATCAATTACCTTGCTTTTTATATCTTGCAATATAAAAAATTATTATTGCTTGTTATAAAAAAGGATTAATTGTTGTTTCTCATGTTGTTATTATTCTATGAATATTGAAATTTTATTGTTAGTGGAAATTGTTAATTCATCACGCAGCTTATTTCTCAACAATTATTTACCCATATAATTTAATCAATTAACACATCACTATTTATTGGACTTGGTTATCTGTCACGCAACACAGTGGTGAATTCCACTGATGGGCGATTGAATCCAGTGACTGATGCGTGAGTGAATTGGAGTTTGTTTTCGTGTAAAGATATTTTAACTTTCCAACTTGAAAAGTATAAGTGACGTGGAATAGTCTAGCACTTTGTAATGCGTCACGCAACTCACTGGTAAATTTGTGCTCGTGCATCGTATTTATTGTAATTCTTGGTCACCTGATCGGATCAAGAACACGTTTCAAGATTTTGGCGGTCTCTTGGGTTTAAACACTTGTGTGTAGGCGTTGTTACGACTTGAAGAAATATTGATCAATCAAAAGCGATTATTGTAAAACTTGAGTCTGGAGTCTGCATTGTGTTTAACTTGCACAAAAATCTATAACTAGCACATATAAATATACAGTAGAAATTGTTTAATATTTATTGTCCAATTAGGATGTAGTTAACCCACAGTAATATGGTCATTGGTTCTGATCCACTGGCATGCAGAGATTAAGCCCTACACCTTTTTGTCTTTTTAAGATAAGGTTCACCAAGTACAAAACCCGGAGACCACTCGAAGTAGGACATTATGTTAAGGGGTTGTTTTTATGGATAGGAGGGAAATATAAAGGTTAATTCTATATTTGAACAGGTTAAGATTGTAGTGATCAAGGAAACACTTTCTTACGAGTTTTTTCCATGGAATAGTTTGCAGAAGAAGCTGATCGAGTGGAACTTCACACCGATGGAATGTGGTTGGTTCGCTATTGTTGGGGAGCACCCCTTTTTTACACAATAAATGGACTCGTCTAAGGTGTATATATAATCCTGTATACAAAGAACGGCAGTGAGTGTTAGAGAGAGTGTGTAGCAGGAGTTGAGTCGTTGGACCGCCGCTTAGTTGGTCAGTAAGAATATAGACTCATTACTTGGACTTACTTCTTCTCTACAAGATTGTATATATTGATTCCTACTAACAGTATTTCTAGTATTCCTGAATTTACTAACCCGTGTTTCAGATTGTATATATTTTTGTTTAATATAACTTACATTTTATCTCTACAGATCTGTTTTTTTATTATTATTATTATTTTGTGTGGTTTCTAAACAAGAATCCGCAACAGCTATTATATAAGGGTCATGACACATCCGATCTGTGAAGGTCAGACATGGCGGAACTAAATGATGTAGCACGTCCGAGCATTTTTCTCACTGATGTGCAAGATGCTTTTTTTTTGTCTCTGAAATTCCATTCACAATAGTCACTTTTTTTAATCGTTTCACCCCATGCAAAGCGGTAACGCCACTGATGCGCAGGGTTTACATAAGAGTAAAAACATTGATAGGAGGAGTGTAAAGAGAAAGACGAACCAGTTACAGGGGGTGTCAGAGAAAGGAGCAAGAAAAGGATGGGAATACAGGTGTGATGACATTTACAAAGCTAGAGAGAAACGAAAATATATACAGGATGACTGTAGAAAGAACTAAAGTCAAGTGGTTAAGAGATGGGTATTGATATTGCATTTAAATTCCTGGAGGTTGTAGCCGTCAAGAAAGCAATATGGAAGAGAGTTCCACAGGCGGGAATTGCGAAAAAAGAAGCAGATGGAGTAGAATTGTCGTCTGCATTTGGTTGACCTAACTGTGAATGGGTGGGACCCAGTTGCCATCCTGGTTGCACGAGTAAAAACCTGTGGCAGGGGCACCAGTGACTTAAGTTCGTCGAAGCAGAAGCCATGAAAATATTTATAGAACAAACAGAGGGAAGCTACATCCCGTCGGTGAGAAAGTGGCTAGAGTCGAGCCGATAAGTCGGTACCTATCACATTACTGATTCTCCTTTGAAGCCTGTCAAGAACACTGAGATGAACAGCGGGGGTGCCTGACCATATATGACAGTAGTATTCCCTGCGCGAACGGGTGGTTGATTTGTATATGTGTAGGATGGGTTCAGGCGGAAAAAACATCCTGACCCGACATAGTGACCCAACCTTCCTAGCAGTGGATTTCGCTATTGATTCAATGTAATGATTCCACTTGAGATCGGAAGAGAGGGTAAGGCCGAGGAAGCGAAGTATATTGGTCTCTCGATTGGTCCATGCTTATGGGAGGCAGGAGAGGTTGCCTGTGATGATTGACAGAAAGCAGCTTCGTCTTAGACGCATTGAGGTTTACAATCCACTTCTTGCATTGTGCCAGACTTGTTCAGAGATATCTAAATTGTCAGCTGTATACAACTGCCTTCTCAAATCAATGGTTAAAAATGGCTTTGATCGAATAAAAACTCTATGTTTTAGCAATGACCACCCTTCTTCGAAACCCGTGTACTGAATTCTACAGAGTCAAAAATAAAGTACTGTGACAAACAGCAGAAACCACATCACTTGATGACTTCCAACAGCGGTAAGAACTAAAATGGATTGCACATGTATCTCGAAGTGAAAATAATGACACGATCAAGATGTTGACGTTCTACAGTCAAACAAAAAGAAAAGAAATGAAGTGATAACAGTTTGATAAACTAATTTTCCTGAAAAGTTATTTAAATAGAAAAAAATTATAAATCTCACCTGAAAGTAATACAGGCTGCTCGATCAATGAATGCCAAATGTTTCCTTATAAAGAAACAGCTAATATTACCATTCCCATTTCTATATCTTTGAGTTCCTTTTTATTCTTGTTACCATTGCAACTTGGCGGTTATATTGTGTCTATAATAAGAATTTATAACAAGCAAAGATGCGAGGAACAGTTCCAATAAATCAAAGGTATATTTAAAATTCTTCATCAAAAACCTCAAATAGGATTGTGACTACCAATAATTTCAAATATACTTACTAATTTGATATATAATAAAGAAAACTTACCGTAATCCTTCGTGTATAAATCGTTAAGAAATATAAGACGCGGTTTTAAAAAAACAAAGAAATTCCAACGAAAAAAAGCTTACCCACCAAATGTTTTAAATCAAAGAAAATAAAAACGGGACATTTTATTTATTTTTGCATGTAAGTATTAGAAAAAGGTGATAATGACTCTTGTATTTTCTATCTTTTTATCGTAAACTAAATAATAATTTTTCTCTGACTGATTTCCGAACTCAAGTAGCTGTCTAGATAACGAAATCCAGAAAAATTACAGAACCGTAAGGAACGAAGAAAAAAGTTATGAAATACTTATTTCCTTTTGTGACGATACGCCATTCTTCTTCTTCTATGTGCCTTGCCCTTTCAGGACGTAGGTGATCATGGCTTTCCACGTCTCCCTATCCCTGGTGGCTCTTAGCACACTTTCTCCTGTAACACCACGCAACCCCCGTCCTGTCATCCACCTGATCAGGCCTTTCAAATATGTTATCTTTCCCCTGTCTCTTTTCCCCTCTATCTGGCCTGTTAGTATCAGGTTCTCCAAGCCCTCCTTCTTCATTGCATGTCCCAGAAACTTTAGCTGTCTCTTCCTGATGCTCAGTATTAATTTCCTTTTTGCTTCCAAAACCTCGTCATTGCTCACATGCTCGATCCATGATATTCGCATCATCCTTCTATAGAACCACATTTCAGTTGCTTCAAGTTTTTCCTTCATCTTTGATGATATTGTCCAGCATTCACTGCCATATTGAAGAACCGACATCACATAGCAATCCAGTACTCTCTTCTTTGTTTCTAGCCAAATTGTCCTGTTTCTTAATACTTTACTCAACTTCTGGAATGCTTACTTCACCATGCCAATTCGCCTTCAAATCTCAGTGTCGCACTTTCCGTCTTCTGTCATAACACTTCCCACGTATTTAAATTTTTGTACCTGCTTGATTTTAGTATCCCCCACCTGTATTTGGCATTTTGGGCTGCTCTTTTTCCTGATGACCATGCATTCTGT
Organism: Ascarosepion bandense; assembly: GCA_037127315.1. NCBI lineage: Eukaryota > Metazoa > Mollusca > Cephalopoda > Sepiida > Sepiidae > Ascarosepion > Ascarosepion bandense. The sequence continues at coordinate 100,849 of JBBBDQ010001124.1, forward strand.
TTTCTTGCAGTTTGTTTTAGTCCTTTCTTGTCTCTCTCTTCAGCTACCTTCTGTAGGAGGTCTTGTAGTTTCATTTCTGTGTCTGCTATCAGCATTATATCATCTGCGTGTCTTATGTTGTTGAAATTGTGACCTCCGATGACAAAACCTGGCATCACTTTTAGGGCCTCAGAATAGTATTGCTGTACAAGTTGAATAGATCCAGTGAAAAGACACACCCTTGTCCTACGCCCGTTTCAGACAATATCTCTGATAAACAAGTTGACCTTATTTTATCAGTTTTGAGTCTTGGAAAAATGTGAACGCGTTCTAAACAAAATAATAAGACACATTAGATTTTGTACACGGTTTGGGATGAAAAACCTGCGTCTAATACACGCAGAATTATTGTACACAAACTCTGAAAAAAAGAGCTTCACTAGTTTTAACAATTTTTGTAAAGTTACATTAATTTTGTAGGTCGTTATTTTGGATCAGTCAGTCAGTTAAGTGCCATACGTGAAACACGCTTGGGCGATCATGTCTCGAAAGAGACATGACTGACTAGGCAAAAGATTATCCCGCAGTAGGTTTCCATTGCTTTCTGTGGTAGATTGGTTGCCAGCCAAGGCTATAGAACCCAATCTGCCCTGTTATTTAACCCATAACTGGAAGGAATAGATGGATTAATACCTTTCGCAAGGGTATTTGCGCGTAAGTGAATGCAATGAATTCAACTGGAATTCGAACTCGGCTCCCAGATTTCTTGTTCCGAGCCGATATCCACTGGACCACCACGCACATATGAATCGTAAAAGTTGCTTGCGTCAATTTGGGTTTATTTCAAATATATTCTAGATGAACTGCTAATATTAGCACCAAGCGAGAAAGGAATTCAATCTGTCTTGTTTCTATATATTAACGACATTCAATGTGACTGCTATTTATAAAACGTGCATGCTATTAAAATATTCATTGTCTTTTATATACTACTAGCATCAGTGTTCAAAAATTCCATTAAAAAATCTATTTACCTTTGTTTTGCGTAAACGTGAGTTGATGACATTCTAAACAACATTGCGTTTGTTTTTCTTTAAAAATTACGTGGGAAAATATTTACATTTTTTGTTGACTAAATGAATTTCAGATATTTTCGAAGAAAATTTTAAAATGTAGACATTTAATTTTAGAGGAAAAAGTTACATTAATGCCACACGAATTATAGACAATTGATTTCCTGCATGAAATATTTAGCGAAAAAAGCTTTATGTTTTTTTAATTTTATTTTCTGAAGTATGAAATATTAAATCTGGAAAAAAAAGACTTAAATAATTAAATTAACCATTGGCACTTTTTTACATATTTTGTTTTTGTTTGAAAAAACACTTTTTTAAAATATTTCTTTTGTTTCAAAATTACGGGAAAAAATATTCACATTTTTTGATGACCAAATAAATTTTTAAAACTTCGGAATAAAAATTAAATATAAAGGCTCATCTTTTTTTTAGTCGCGTTGGACACGTGTAATTTGATTTCTGTAACGTAATCTAACAACCATCTTAGATCTTAGATGTTTTATGGAGCAAATGTAAACAATCGACTCCATTGACCAAAAATTGTGAAAGGGAAAATTGCTGAACTTAAACTCAAAAAGTATGTGTCGACCTGGCTTCCCTCTAGATATGTGTCCCTAGAAAGTTTGAATGGCGTAGCTTAAAAAATGTAGGCGTGCATAGGGAACAGTAACACACAGACTCACAGATTGCCTTTTATTTATATAGCTTTTCAACAAGAAACAAGAACTCAAAACACACAGCAACCTTTTTATCAAATGAATTTAGTTTCATTCTTTCAGAAAAGACTTGCCATCTGGATAATCGCAAGTTCAATCGTTAGGACAGGCAGTGCACTGCAGATATATACATTTGTTCAGTGGGGCACTTCTTTATGGAATAAAGGTTAGTGAGCAAACCTTGGGGATGGTTAATAATGTTTTATTGTATCCCAGGATGAACAAAAATTAATTTTAAAAATACAAGTGTATTTAAACACATAATAAAACAATTTTTATTTATTTACTGAGAACAGCAAGGATTATTTTGAATTTAAACCATGAATTATGCGCGCCTGTCAGCTTGTCATCATATTGAATTCAGAAGTTGCACACTTCTACTATCGGACAAGGGAAGTAACTCAATTGTATATGGAGATATTGACTTTCATGGAGGAGAAATTAGCTTCCCTAACAGTTTTTATACTAAAGTATAAAATAAAATGCTGTACAAAATTTATATTTATATTTTATGTACAATTTTATTTTATTTTATATATAAAATAAAATGCTATACAATATTTATATTTTCTACAATAAAATGCTCAAGATAGGTGTTTACTTTTAAAATGGTTATGATAAACAAGGCTTGATATAAAAAGGGTACTTCGACGTGGTATAATGGTTAAGCAAGCCTGTCTCGAGAGATCAATTACGACTGTTGAGGGAGTTTAATCCTCACTGGGTACACAAAACTTTCTGCCTTGTGCCACATCTAAGCTAAGCTTAAAAAGTCACAATGTGGTGATATATAAATTTGAGAAAAGTCGATGGGAACTGAATATTATGATAATTAGGGAAATAGGAAACGATTGACCTTTACCTCAAAGAGGTTACTGTGTTCAAGAAAGAATCTAGCCTGGAATCTGTTCTATTAGGTTGTCCCAAAAGTTCGTAAACACTTGCAAAAAATTGAACTTTTACTCGACAAGTAATCTAAGCTTACCAGAAAACACTTGCAAAAAAATGAAATTTTACTCACAAAAACAACAAAAATTATTGCTCAAAATAAAGAGCATCATTTTCCAAGACTTTCTGACATCGATCTGCAAGCTTTCGGATCTGGTCAAAGTACCATTCAACCGGCTTCGAATCAAAAAATTCTTGACACGCTTCCTAGACTTCATCAAACAAGTCGAATCGGCGGCCTTTCAGAAAGTGTTGCATTGAGCGGAAAAGGCCGTAATCTGATGGAGCACAGTCAGGACTGTAGGCTGGATGTGGCAGAACCTCAACGCCGTTCAGCTCTTCAAACTTGTCTTTGGTCTTTCTGGCGCTGTGTGGCTTGGCATTTTCATGCTGCATCAAAGCGCGCTTTCGGTTGATCAAAGCCGGGTACTTTTGCTTCAATTTTTCGTAGACCCGCTCAAGTTGCTGACAGTAAAGTTCGGCACTGATGGCACGACCATTTGAAACCAACTTAAAATGCCGGTGTCTCTTGCCTTTTCTGAACCCATCGCTTGTCTCGATTGTGCTGGACCAGATAGACCCATTTCGCAAGTGTTTACAAACTTTTAGGACAACCTAGTACAAAGTCACGGCTCTTGGGTAAAAACTGAATAGAACCTACTACTTACATCTGCAATGCGAAAGAAAACAATCTCACTGTGTCATGAGTTCGAATTATACTCAGTGAGGGATAATCATTTACCTCAATTACGCTAAATATTATCAGTCATTTAAGTGGTATACGTGATACATGTACTGGGCGATCATATCTCGAAAGAGACATGACTGACTAGGAAGAAGTTTATCCCGCAGTAGGTTGCATTTGCTTTCTCTGGTAGACTGGTTGCCAGCCAAGGCTATAGAGCTAAATCTGTGCTATTATTTAACACATAACTGGAGGGAAGAGATGGATTAAAACCTTTCTTAAGGGTATTTGTGGGTAATTGAATGCAAGGAATTCAACTGGAATTTGAACTCGGCTCCCTGATTTATCGTTCCGAGTCGATATCCACTGCACCACAACGCACATCGTAAACATTGTAAATAGCAGAAAAAAAGCTTTTTCAGTGCTTTGTCGTAGCGTAATTTGATGGTTTGTATATTTTATGACATATCAATACCTCATGGGTAATTTTTTTTTAATCATTTTACCCCAATCAAGGCCACTGTTGCGTAGGGGGTTACATAGGGGAAAGTGATGAGAAACATGGGTTAGTTATATGAAATGTCAGGAGGAGGATAATAGACGGAGGAGAATATCGAGAATGGGAAATGGCTAGATGTGAAGAGAGTTTGAGAAAATGGATTCGAGTTAGTGTAATAGGTGATGTCTATTGACCTTACATTTAAATTCCTGGAGATTGTTGCTGTTGGGGAAGCAAGTATATGGAAGATAATTCCACAGGCGGGAGGTGCGAGAAAAGAAGCCATTAGAGTAGATGTTGCGGTTACATTTTATCGGTTTCACTGTAAAATGGTGGGACCTAGTTGCTAATCTAGTAGCTCGTGTAAAGTCATACCTTGGGGCACCAGTGATCTAAGTTCATCGGAGCAGAAGCCGTGAAAGTATTTATAGAAGAGACACAGGGAAGCCACGTCACGTCAAGCTGCTTTACGCCGGTGAGAGAGTGACTGCAGCCGGGCTGCCAAGTCGGTATCAATCACATTACAGATTCTCTGTTGGATTTTGTCAAGAACCCCGAGGAGAATAGCAGGAACACTCGACCAGATGTGGCAGCAGTATTCAATACACGGGCGGATGGTAGATTTATATATGTGCAGGATAGATTCAGACGGGAAAAACTTCCTGGCCCTGCTCAGAGAACCGACTTTCATAGCAGCGGACTTAGCAATGGATTCTATATAGTCATTCCACTTGAGGTCAGCTGAGAGTGTGAGGCTAAGGAGGCGTAGTGTTTTATTCTCAAGGGGGCTAGCCTGTTCCATGATAATGTGGGGGTGGTAGAAGCGATTGCCTATGATAGTTAATAGATAGCAGCTTCGTTTTGGAAGCATTAAAATATTACGAGCCATTTCTTACCTCAGTCTATTACGGATTGGAGATTCGTCTTAAGCTCGGCAGCGAGGTTCGCTTTGTCACCCTCACCAGATTTTTGATCGAGGCGAGAGTAAACCGTAGTGTCGTCGGCGTACATGCCTACTTGGGATCTTATAGCATCGGGGTTGGTCGCAAAATTTAATTTCCTGGGGAATTTTGAATTAGTAAAATTAAACTTTTCTTCATTGCTTTTCTAACCTTTTTTTATATAGTTGAATCCTGTTTCAACGCAATTACTAGTTTCTTACTAAACAAAGAAACCGCCTGTCAATTGCAAAACGAGAAGATCTATGATTACTTCTAAGCAGCGTGGAACCTACACTAAGAGCCTTAGCCAGTCAGCATAAAAGTCAATCATCGCATTGAAAACCCTGAGATATGCTATCAAAAACAAGTTTGGTGTTTCAATCTTTGGCCTAATTTCGCACTAATACCTAGGTGTTATCTTGCTATGAAAGATGAATTCGGTATAATATTCAAATTTTAATTTGACGTGGTGGGGCGTAGACAAAAAAGAAGGAGGCGCTGCTTGGGAAAAGGCTGGGAAACATCGCACGAGATGGATTGCAAACCAAGGCTCAGAGAGGCTAATGCCTTCACCGGGCACCCCTCCCATAGACTTTTGAGCGCACCCGGGGACTAATTATTTCTACGTTTCATTCAATTATTATTATTATTATTATTATTATTATTATTGTTATTATTATTGTTATTATTATTGTTATTATTATTGTTATTGTTATTGTTATTGTTGTTATTGTCGTCGTTGTCGTCGTTGTTGTTGTCGTTGTCGTCGTTGTTGTTGTTGTTGTTGTTCCTTAATTTCTTAGCACGTAAGTTGCGCCCAGTCAATAACTCTTAAATAATGGACTGTTCCATTTTGATTTGATTCGATTTGTTTAACGGCATATGTGTCATTTAATGCTAAAATTTAATTTTCGTGGAAGCTTTGAAGTAATAAAAATATAAGAGACGTTATTCTGCTTTCACAGTTGAATACATGGTAGATGATACTCCGTATTTATGCATACACATGTTTATGTGAACATTATTACTAGAAACTGTGATAAGTGTGTTTGATGTTGCAGTTTTGTTGAAATTATATTTTGGAATACCGTTTGATTTCTTTACAAAAATTGTAAGATATTATCTAGATTAATGTTATGAAAGAGTTCTTTCATGGTCGTTGTTTGCTTTGCTGACCTTGTTTAGCGACATATCAACCTCTATTAGTCATTCAATGCCGAAATGTAAATACTTTGAGCAATTTTAATGTTTCAATTAAATATATTTTTTCGATTATAGATTTTCGATATTTATCGGGGGTACCTCGACACAAAACCTAGCTAAGAACACTCGCAGAGGCTTATAGTACAACTGTGTAAATTTTCAAGAAAATCAGTTCAGCCGTTTCAGAGTCTATAGGTAACGGGCACACAGACACACAGAGACACATACACATACACACAGAGATAAAGTTCCATTTAGAAATAAGTTTAAATCAACTTTCAGCGAAAACTGTTACTGATCATTAAATTTATTATTAAAACCAATCTTAAAAGTATGAGTTAATTTGAAAAAATGAAGCATATCTTTAGAAATCAAAAGTGTTTTGTTTTTTTACTGAAGTTCAATCTACCCAAAAGCGACCCAAGGTAGATGGTTACTGAGGGAAGTTGTTGTATGAGCAATAAGAGATAAGAATCGGAGTTAAACAGTGAAAAAGATAACGGCTAACCCAAGACTTGAACAGGTTAACATTGTAGTCGTCAGGAAAGTAAATACTTTGAAGTCAGTTCCATAAAGTCGTAGTTCGTGGGAAGAAGCTGTCTGATTTGAACTTCCTCTTTACTGATGGAATACGAAGGGTATGAGAATGGTTCACCACAGTGTACGTGGCACTTCACATCTGTGAAGGTCAAAACTGGTGGAACTAAGGAATGTAATTCATATGAATACTTTCCATGGAAATAGGTTGTTGTACGAGCAGTAAGCGGTAAGAGTCGTTGTCCATGAGGATATGTGGGAAAGACAACCGGTAACCTAAGACTCGAACAGGTTAACATTGTCGTGATCGAGAAAACAAATTCTTTGAAATCAATTCGATAAAGTCGCGGTTTGTGGAAAGAAGCTTTTGTATTGGAACTTCCTGTTTACTAATGGAATACGAAGGGAATGAATGTGGTTTACCACAGTGTACGTGGCATTGCTCAGCTTTTCGTCAGAACATTTTCCATGGAAATAGCGATAAAATAGCGAGAGACTCGCAACGGTTTATCTGTGAAAAAGGGATTTGTTGTATCCCGGAGCGGGGATAAACAGAGAAAAAAATAGTGTAAGAAATACTCTTAACACTGAGTATATATAAATAGAGATTTACTATACGTTACTACAATAAACCAAATACATGTACACGAATAACACTTATGAAGGCACGTCTTTGTATAGGACATATGCGTCTGTCGTGAGAAGAAAGCTTCCGTCACTCCCATGTAATGACGTAGAGTCTAGTATAGTCAGTCGCTCGCTTGCTTTCCTCTTCTAACACTCTACTACTGTTTGATTCCCGTCGCAGTCTTTTATGACCCGGGCCATACCCATTGCATTCCTCAACAACAATATCTCTCCAGAACAGGATTGTAAGGTAAAAAAATAACTTATCAACTACAAGGCAGTTTACATGCTTTTGAACTCTATCAAGACTGTAAACCTCTAACCCAGCAGTAATCTATTTTCGGTTTAATCTGCTTCTTGTAAAAGTTAAGCACAGTAAGAATTATGTGCTTACTGGAGCAGTACAGGGAACTGATTTTTTTTCCGGGATCTTTAGCGATTTCCACTTGGACTAGAGTGAGCTTGACCCAATAGGCGTTCAAATCTACCATTTGTTCGTCCACTGAATACTGCTGTATATCTGGTCGGAGTTCCTGCTATTCATCTCGGGGTTCTCGACAAAATCCAAAGGAGGATCTTTAATGTAATCGATCTTAATTTGGAAGCCCGATTTCTATCACTTTCTCACCAAAGGGATGTGGCTTCCCTCTGACTATTCTACAAATAATTTCACGGCTTCTGCTCTGATAATCTTCTCTCCCTAGCGTCCCGAATTTACACGTGATACTAGATTGGCAACTAGGTTCCACCATTTTACCTTCAAAATAGTCAAATGTTACCGCCTATTCTACTCTAGAAGGGTTTTTCGCAGTTCCTGCCTGTAGAATACCCTTCCATATATTTGCTTCCCTGATGACTACAATCTTTAAAAGTTTAAGTGCAACTTCAATTGCCATCTTCTACCTCTTCTTTTTCTTATCCTTTCTTCGTCACCGCCTGTACCTTGCTCTCCTTTTTTCTTTTTGTTTCCGCTCTCCTCTCACTGTAACTCTCTGCTCACCAGGGACAGTACTGTCTTGCTTGGTGTGAGACGATTATAAAAAAAACTCAAGGTGCCTCCTTAAAAGAGAGCACTCGTTCATAGCAAAAAGTAAAGGTTTGTTCGCTGATGATGTAATTCAATTAGTTTGGTTTGGGGGATATTAGATATGATCAGCTAATTTCCACACCTCCATTGAGCTTGATGAAAGAAGAGATCAGTCAGGCTCTGGTGATCCAGATTTTTCGAATTGCACCAGTACACCCTTGTATCATTTGCACAGATATTCATTAAAGATCTGAGTATGCTCTTAAGTAGATCATGAATATAAAGTACACAGTTATGATCGTTATCAAAGAGAGGATCATCATTAACGGATCATTTTTCAGGGCAGGATGTGTGAAAGTGGTTTAGGAGTTCTGCGTGATCTTCTCTTGCATCGGGAACACGAATAGGTTTATCAAGGATCTGTGTCTGTTCGTAATCAATGAAGAAGTCTTAGCATCTGAGTTATATTCCTGTTCAAAATGGAGTAATAAGTATTGCACGACCCAAAGAAAGGGTTAAAAATTAATTGTAAGAAAACAGGTTGTATGGTTGTCAGCAATAAAAACAGCCCAAGATGGGAGCTACGAATTGAAAATGTCAAAAGCAATCAATTTAAAAATCTGGAAAGTGTTCTAATAGAGATTGGAATATGTGTCAATAAAATCTGATCACGCATTGGAAAAGCAAAAGAGGCCTCCCAAAAACTAAGCAAAGTATTAAGAAACAAGAAAATATTCATTAAAAGTAAAGAAAAGTATGCTGATCTTCTATACAATATCAACACCCCAGTTGTCCTCCTGATTACTCTTTTCTCTTTCTGCTCGTTATTAATATTTCTGTTCCGAATTCTTCCACACCCTGTAACTCCTTGTGTCTTAGTGACTTTATTGCCTTGCTTGAGGTGATACTAATTTTTAAAAATAATTCTATGCTAGATCTTTGCTTATTCTGTCTTAAAACTGAACATGTAAACATTCTAGAAATGTAGCTGTGTAGTAAATGAACCATAAAAAATGAATAATCATTTTTGTATATCTAAAATGCAATGGTGACAATATTTGCCTAATAAGTGAACAAAATCTAACAATACCTTTGGAAAAATAACTTTAAACAGTAAAGAGTTGCTGAGGTATGTGAGAGGCAAAGCATGAAAGCTATGGTGTGTAATTAAAGGTGAAATAAAGACCTTAGAAAATTAAAGGAAGGTAATGAAATGTGGGTTGAGACAGATAAACTAAAGCATTGAATAGTTTGATGGACGGTTTATTTCTGAAATAACTTCGGCAGTTTTTTCCGCTCTTTTAAAATGTGTATTTTATCTTTAATTGGAGTTTAGCATACCAATTGCTACCTACTGTCCTTCTGATGACTCTTTGCTCTTTCTGCTCGTTATTAATGTTTCTGTTCCGATTTCTTTTACACTCTATAACTCCTTATGTTTTAGTGGCTTTATTGCCTTGCTTGAGGTGATACAATTAAAAATAAAATATGACGGTGAATGCTGCACAATTTTCACATAGATTAAGAAAAGTCTTGTAATAACAAAGATGTGGTTCTACAGAAGGATACTGAGAATTCTATGGGCAGAGATTTTGAGCAACAAAAAATGTTTAATAAAATGGAAAGAAAAGGAAACTTATACTTACAATGAAAGACGATTGAATTTTATGGGACACATAATAAGGAAAGAAAGGTTAGAAAATCTGAAACTCACAGGGCTGATTGAGTAAACAAATAGATGGCAGAGCAGGGAGTGGAAGATGTGATAAAAAACTATCACAAAAGAGCTACAAAGGGGCACAGCACATAGAAGAAAAACCTAAATTACATGGTTCATGCGCATGGGATTGGGATATTATGTTTTGTTGTTTTTTTAATCATTTCACCCCATGCTAGGCGTTAATGCCACTGATGCGCAGGGGGTTACATAAGAGAGTTGAAGTATTAGGCAGGAGGAGAGTGAAGACAAAGACGAACCAGCTACAGGGTGGGGGTGAAAGAGAATGGGCAAGAGAAGGATGTGAACACAGGAGTGAAGACAGTTGCGAATGTAGAGAAAAAGGAAAAGAACAAGATACACGGGGTGATGTAGAAAGGGCTGGAGTTAAGTGGATAAGAGATGGGAATTGACTTTGCAGTTATAGCCATCAGGAAAGCAAGTATATGGAAGGGAGTTCCACAGGCGGGAAGCGCGAGAAAAGAAGCTGATGAGTAGAATTGTCGCCTGCATTTGGTTGATCTAACTGTAAAAGTGTGGGAACTTGTTGCCAGTCTGGTTGCCCGAGTAAATTCATGTGGAGGGGGCATCAGTGACCCAAGTTCGTCGGAGCAGAAACCATGAAAATATTTATAGAAGAGACAGAGGGAAGCCACATCCCGATGATGAGAAAGTGGCTGGAGTCGAGCTGCCAAGTTGGGACCATTCACATTACAGATTCTCTTCTGGAGCCTATCGAGAACACTGAGATGAACAGCAGGAGTCTGACCAGATATGACAACTGTATTCCATGCATGGTCGGATGGTTGATTTGTATATGTGCAAATCATATATCATTTGTACCATATCGAAGAAATATATCGTTAAACGCTTCAGGTTAACCGTTGTTTTTTTTGTTTGTTTTTTTGTTTTCCTGCGTTCATCATTATAAACAAATTGCCTTAGATTGCTCTCTGATTCACTTTTACATAAAGAAAACATAAAACAAAGAGATGCTTCATGAGATATCTTGTTAGCCGACAAAACAAGCATTCTTCACCTGATATCTCTTGAGTTTGAGCTTGAGTTTTGTTTAACGGCATATCAACACCTCAGTGGGTTATTTAATGCCAAAAAGGTGGGGGTTTAAGGTATTTTTTTTTTAATGTTCGGTTATAATGAAGATTGATTTAGTCAGATTTTAGTGAAAAGTTTTTATTTTTTTATTTTAGAAAACTGTGGTGCAGTGGATATCGACTCGGAACGAGAGATCGGGGAGCCGAGTTCGAATTCCAGTTGAATTCATTGCATTCACTTACGCGCAAATACCCTTGCGAAAGGTATTAATCCGTCTCTTCCTTCCACTTATGGGTTAAATAACAGGATAGATTGGCTGGCAACCAGTCTACCGCAGAAAGCAATGGCAACCTACTGCGGGATAATCTTCTGCCCACTCAGTCATGTTTCTTTCGAGACATGATCGCCCAAGCGTGTATCACGTATGGCACTTAACTTACTGACTGAAAATGTCTTCTAGTTATGTATTCAAAAATGTATTGCTAGTAATACTTTTTTTTCTTTCAAAAATGTATTATGGCAATAATTTTTTTCCTTCAAAAATGTGTTATGGTAATAATTTTTTCCTTCAAAAATGTATATTTTTCGATAAAAGTCTATTTTTATGTATATATTTCTAGAATAGTTTATTTTTATACTTTCATAGTGTTTTGACCCTAGTTTGGGAGGTAAACTATTTGCCCATGGCTGGGACCCTAACAGGTGCTACCACTCTGGGTCAGGATGGATCTGGTAACAACAGCAATTAAGAGGTGGTTCCATGCTCCTCACAACTTTCCAATCGGAGGCCTTGCTGCCGGATGCAGTTTACCGTCATGCCCAGGACCGATATCCCTCGAACTGCTTCCACGATTGTTTTTCATCATTTCATCCCAATCAAGGCGACAATGCTACGAAAACGCAAGGGGCTTTACTGAGAGCAAAAGATAAATAGTAAGGAGAAAGGACAATAAAAGAACAGGTTTCAGGAAGATTGTTGTAATGTTTTGTTCAAACTCCTGCAGCTTCTTCTCTCGCACTTCCTGCCTGTGGAACTCGATCCCGTATTCTTGCTTTCCTGACGGCTACAACCTCCAGAAATTTAAATGCAAAGTCAATACTCATCTACTAACCACTGGACTCTAGCTCTCTCCCCACCCCTGTATAACCTTCCCTTTCTCTCCACCTATGTATCTGTCATCGCACCTGCTTTCTCAGCTTTCTGTTGTTCCTTTCTAACTAGTTTGTACTCCTCACTCTTTTCTAATTAATCTTTTTACATTTATGTAGCCCCCTGCACATCAGTGGCGTTTCCGCCTTGCTCGGGGGTGAAATGATTAAAAAAAAAAATAACGAGAGTACAGGGAGTATCGAGAACGAGAATATCGAAGGTTGTGCGTTATGGTGTAAAGGATATAGAGTTTGGCAAGTGAGAGTAAGAAATCGGAGAGCCGAGTTCGAATTCCAGTTGAATTCGTTGCGCTCACTTACGCGCAAATACCCTTGGGAAATGTATTAATCCATCTTTTCTCCTTCCAGCTATGGGTTAAATAGCAGAACAGATCGGGTTCTGTAGTTTTAGTTGACAACTGCAGAAAGAAATGACAACTTACTGTGGAAAATTATCTGCCTAGTCAGTCATGGATCTAAAAAGACATGATCGTCCAAGCGTGTATTACGTATGGCATTTTACTGACTGACTGATCGAAGGAAAGACTATACATATATTTAAACTTGATTAAATCAATTACTCAAGTTTAAATATATGTAAATCATGTCAATAAATCAATTACTGGATGTGCGTTGTGGCGCCGTGGAACGACAAATCGGCGAGCACAAATACTCTTGGGAAATGTATTAATCCTTCTCTTCCCTCCAGTTATGGTTTAAATAATAGGATAGATTGGGTTCTAGAGCCTTGGCTGGCAACCAGTCTACCAGAGAAAGCAAATGCAACCTACTGCGGGATAAACTTCTTCCTAGTCAGTCATGTCTCTTTCGAGACATGATCGACTAATGCATGTATCACGTATAGCAGTTAACTGACTGACAATGTTCAGCGTAATTGAGGCAAATGATTATCACTCACTGAGTAAAATTCGAATTCACGGCACAGTGAGACTGTTTTCGTTGCAGATGTAAGCAGTAGGTTCTATTCAACTTTTACCCTTACGCGACCTGATTGCCCAAAACGTGTATCACGTATGGTACTTAACTGACTGGAATCAATTACTACTCAAATCCTATTCTAATATGGCTACTTGCCATATTTTTAAGTAGGAGCAGTCTATTGTCACAGGAATAGAGAAGAGCAAGAAGTACGCTGTATCCTACTCTATAATAAAAACATGATAATTGGCGTTGCATTTAAGTTTTTGAAGATTGTAGGTGGCAGGGGAGCAAAAACTGGGAAAAGAGTTCCACGAATGAGAAGTATGAGAAGTGATATTCAGGAGAAAAATATTAGAATAGAACATACGGTTACATCTAGCTAGTTCAATAGTACAATGATAAGAACTACTTACCAATCTAGTAGTATGCTTAATTCCAAACAGTCGAGGTACCAAGAAGGATATCTCATTAGAAAAATTGCCATGAAAGTATTTATAGAAAAGACAGAAGAGTGTCACATCACGGGGTCGGAGGGGTGACTGAAACTGAGATGCCAGGTCAGAACCAATAACATTACAAACTCTTATTTAGATTTTGTCGATAATTACATATTATTATATGTATGTCATATTTGTTAAACAAGATTAAAGAATTAATCGCATGATAATAAAAAAAAAAAAAGATCAATTCGATTAAATCATCGAAAAACATCTTAAAATATTTCCTGAATATGAATTTCTAAAACCTGAAATTTTATATCGGTCAGGTTTTTTTTTAATAAGTTTTTTTGAATCAGTTTTTTTTTTAATAAATTCCATCGTCCATTTCATCGTCCGGCAACATTCTCGTCTATTTAACCTTCTCATTAACCATGAATATGAAGAGAATCTTTCTTTTGACAAATATTAAGAGCATCTCTCTTTTATCTTCTGCGTTGGGATAGGTGTGTGCCACTACCTTTGATGGATATTTTCTCTTTGTTTTAAAATAAATGCTGTAAGCCCCAATTTTTATTTACACTGTGTTTGAATTTGATCCTTCGACCTTAGCATTCAACCATGTCATCATTGATACACAAATGTTTTCTCTTGACCCAAAGTTCGATCTGCCTACGGCTGAATAGGAAAAGCTCGTAATGAAACCGACAAACAACATTGGCAATGGCCAATTAGGTGTACATCCCACTGAGATACAATAATATAAGAGCCGAATAGAACTAGAAAAACATTCGTTGAATATAAGATAAAGCGATTCATGAGATTCATGCCAGCTTTTATGTCTCTAGGCGAATACGTCAGTGATGCTAGTCAATATCACAATATCAAATCCGACTTTTAAAGAGAATGTCGAAGTTTGTTATTTTTTCATATGAACCTATACATACTCGCTGTATATATCGTCCTCTATCTGCCGTGTTCCTAAACAGCTACATTTCTAGAATGTTCACATGTTCAGTTTTAAGACAGAATAAGCAAAGATCTAGCATAAAATTATTTCTTAAAATTAGTATCAGCTCAAGCAAGGCAATAAAGTCACTAAGACACAAGGAGTTACAGAGTGTAAAAGAATTCGAAACAGAAACATTAATAATGAGCAGAAGAGAAGAGTGTAATCAGGATGACAGAACAAAGCAATTAACATTGTAGTTAAATTATTGCAGATGAAAGTTAGATAGAAAGATGGAAAGCAAGGAGCTGGAAGGGAGTTTGGCAAGTGAGAACTGCAAGAAAAGATAACTGTTAGCATAGAATTAAGATTACATCTAGGCAGCCCAACCGTAAATTGATGAAATTGTTCCTAATATATAAAAAATATATATCATTTTCTAAGTACCTCTTTTCACATGGCTGCCAATGCAATCAATAAACCAATAAAGTGTAAAAAGTTTATCATAACAACATCAAGCAAAATATGTTATAACATAAACTCTGAAATTAGCAATATCTCTTAAAGGAGGATTTTCTTTTTAATGTGGACAGACACATATGTACAGATATTGTCTATCTGTTTGTTCCACTTTTTCTTTCTAACATGAATACAGATTTTAGAAAAACGGAAAAACTGCCGAAGTTATTTCAGAAATAAACCGTCCATCAAACTATTCAATGCTTTAGTTTATCTGTCTCAACCCACATTTCATTACCTTCCTTTAATTTTCTAAGGTCTTTATCTCACCTTTAATTACACACCTTAGTTTTCGTGTTTTGCCTCTCACATTCCTCGGCAACTCTTTGCTGTTTAAAGTTATTTTTCCAAAGGCTTTGTTCACTTATTAGGCAATTATCACCATTGCATTTTAGATATACAAAAATGATTATTCATTTTTTTATGGTTTACTACACAGCTACATTTCTAGAATGTTTACATGTTCAGTTTTAAGACAGCATAGAATTATTTTTTTAAATTAGTATCACCTCAAGCAAGGCAGTAAACCCACCAAAACACAACGGGTTACAGGGTGTGGATGAATTCGGAACAGAAATATTAATAATGAGCAGAAAGAGAAAAGAATAACCAGGAGGACAATTGGGGTGTTGATATTGCATAGAAGTTCAGCATACTTTTCTTTACTTTTAACGATGAGCAATCATGGTTCTCTACCCCTTCCTATACCTTGTAGCTCTAAGCGATATTTGTCTCTGTGCCAAATCTCCCACGGCCATCCATTGGCACAAGCTCGTCAAATAAACCGACCGAAACATTCCTCTGACACTTTTTCCTTCGATATATTCTATGAGTATCAAATCTCCAAGCCTTTCTTTCTAATTTTGTATGCTAGAATTTTTAACTGTCTCTTTCTGATTCTCGGGAAGTCGTTTTTGTTTCCATTTTCCTTTGGACGGACTTCTACGTTGCTTAGACGCTACGTTCATAATATTCTCAGCATCTCGCCCGCAGTAGATTGCCATTACTTTCTGTGATAGACTGGTTGCCAACCAAGGCTATAGAACCCAATCTAGTTCTGCTATTTAACACATAGCTGAAGGGAGAAGAGATGGATTCATACTTTTCTCCAAGTGTATTTGCGTGAAGGTAGATACAATGAATTCAACTGGATTTCGAACTCTGCTCTCCGATTTCACATTCCAATCCGAAATCCATTACACCACAATTTTGGCATATAAGTCAGTTATTTGTTTTAAATAAATAAGTATACAAACATCGAAAAAAGTGACAAAATATTGATTTCTTCCTAAGATAAAGATAGTGAAATAGTATCATTATATTGTAAAAAATATTTTTATTACCTTGTGTGGCATGCATATTATTAATTTTATCCTAAAATAAAAAGTTTTATGCTTCAGTTATTGAAACTTTACAGGTAGATTGTTATATATATTGAAAATATCTAAACTTATTTATAAATGGAACTTTGGGTCAAGTCACAGGAACTAACCAATGTCTATATCTACTGGACCTTAAAGAGTTGTAAGTTCAATACCAGCCTATAGCAGTGGTGAACAAGTAGCTTACAGGGTTAGAGGGAGATAACTCATGACTGTCAGAAGAGGCTCTACTACCCAAAGAATGAAGATCATATACCCCAGTGATTGTAATAAAGGGTTCGGTTTGAAATCCCTAGCATTTGAAGAAGGCCACAGCGTACAACGGCCGAAACACCGTACAAATGGCAACAAAGATGAGGACAATAGTTCGAATAATGTAAATCTCAGAAATATAGGTAAATACTTGGTAGATGTTATTCAGCTGATGTGCATATACGTGTTTGTGTGGACATAAATACTAGAGGCGGTTAAATTGTGTTTGATATTTTTGGAATACGGCTTGATTTTTTTAAGAAAGTGTAGAATATTATGTGGGTTAATATCATGAAAGAGTTCTTTCATGATGGTTGACTGATTCTCTTTAGCGGCATATCAACTGCTATAGATTAATGCCAGTATCTAAATATATTTTGAACGCAATTGTATGCCTTTATCTACAGATAAAATTTTATTATTGATCATTTTGTAATAAAATGCTTTGCTGGTAATCTTACTATAAAATGTGTTGCTGGTCATTTTGCTTAAAAATAGTATTTGTTATGGTATCTTCCTACGAGGAATGAACTTTTCCTCTTGCTATAAATTAGCTTAAGTGGGAAGGCGAATAAATACTGCAGTCAACTCAAGCACTTGACCGCCTTAGGCGCTGTCGAATTTTCTAATTTTGGGCGGAGAGTATTAACCCAGTCGAGGCTTCGCCGAAGGGTAGAGTCTCGTCTGGAGAACATTAGACAGAAATTTTTGGCCGGGCTATATAGCCTGGATTAAAAAGGCCTTGTGCCACATTTTGCCTTAAGTGGGAAGGCCAATAAATACCGCAGTCAAGTTGGCAGTCAAGTTGGCAGTCAAATACAGCAGTTAACGGAAGCAGTTAACGACAGCTACTAGTCAGGCAGCGCAATATATACTTTCGGACTTATTTATTACTATATTACTTATTATTAACACTTCTTTGAATATCTTGTATCTTGTTATACTAATACACTGTTTTGAACTTACCTTCTTGTTCCGTATCTTATTTCCGGTACAAACTGGTCACTACACTTTGCAGCGAAGTTTCGCCACAACTTCACAACAATGTTGTTGGTAACTTTACCATAAATATGTATCGACGGTAATTTTTTATCTAGTAATGCATTTTTATACTTTCATAATGTTTTGTTTTTGTTTGGGGCGATTCGATATATTTCATAACTGGGAGCCCAACAGGTGCTACCACGCCGTGTGAGGGTGGACTTAGGGACAACAGCAATTAAGAGGTGATTCCGCACTCCTAAAAACCTCCAATCTTTCGATCAGAAGCCTTGCTGCCGGATGTAATTTATCGTTAAACTCAGGACTACTATCCAGTTATAATTACAAGAATGAAAAAAAAATAAGAGACACCGTTTGGTTTTAATGAAAAATAAAAGAAGAAAGAACAAAAGCAAGAAAGAAGATAGAGAAGGCGATAACGCTCTCATAAGTTTAATATCTGCTTCAGTGAAATTGAAAACATTGTCAATTTTAAATCTTTTCATTCGCACTTACTTACCTCTTGAAATTATGACCTGCATTCATACTTAATATGGATATTGCAATATTTAGTTAGAATTGTTAAGCTCAAATATTTAACAATGCAATAGGGGAAATTCCACGGGTACTTTATAGTTGTGCAGCTCGCAGGGATTTTATTCAATCATTAATTTAAGAATTATGATTCAACCGAAAACTACATATAACAATACTGAGAAATTTTCACGGGTACTACATGTTGTGGGATCTCCCCTTTTTCTATGATAATGGACTCGACGTGAATATACATATACTCCTGCCATAAAGACATCGTAAGAGATCCGTCAGGTTACCGTAAGATACCGAAGTTTCACAGAGAATAACGCGTCAGTAGTCATAGTAGCTCTGAGCTCCACTCAGCCAGAACAGTATTACACAGTTCCGACATGGACATACTAATTCCAGCGCGGCTTCACTTCAAAGATTTGTATATATATATATATATATATATATATATATATATATATATATATATATATATAATTTCCCTGACGAGCCGTTAGGCGAAACCGTGGTCGGTTGTTGGCTCTTGCTTAGATTTCTGTCTTTGTTTGCTCTACTTTGGTATTGAGCACTTTAGTGTTAGGGTTTTCGTCTTGGGGTTTTTTTTCTTTCTTACGAGTGCTTGACTTTTTGTTCATGTACTTCGTTTGTTTCGTTTTTTGCTTCCCTTTTTTTCCCCTTCGAGTTTGTTCTCGGTGGGTTATGCAAGACGATTTAAATTATAGTTTGATTAATACTAGTTGTACTATTGGTATTGTTGTTGCTATAGTTAATATTATATATATATATATATATATATATATATATATATATATATATATATTCCTACTAATCGTATTACTGGATTACTAACCTGCGTTCCAATTGTATCTTTACGTTTAACATACCATATTTTTCTGTCTCAATTATCTGTTTCGTTATTCATTATTTTGTGCGGTTCCTCACCCGGAATCCACTACACTATGGCAACTAATTACTATGATCATATTATAGTTCTGCTCGTTTCTTTGTTAGTTAGAACGTGCGTTAAGCCTTGCCAATGCTTTGTCAATAACAGACTATTATGTTTTGATTGCGAGGGAAGACAGAAAAGACATATCAGAAATGCTGTTTGGTTCAAAAGAAAGAAAGAGAGAGAAG
The DNA here is from genome assembly GCA_037127315.1 of Ascarosepion bandense. Classification (NCBI taxonomy): domain Eukaryota; kingdom Metazoa; phylum Mollusca; class Cephalopoda; order Sepiida; family Sepiidae; genus Ascarosepion; species Ascarosepion bandense. The sequence continues at coordinate 120,154 of JBBBDQ010001124.1, forward strand.
GAATAGTTTGTGGTAATGCTGCTGCTGCTGTTGGTGGTGGTGCTGATAGAACAGACAAAAATATGACCTACAATCAATCGTACAACATCTGTCCTAATAAGTCGTACGACATCTGGCCACAATCAAGCGTACGACATTGATTGATACGTCAGCAATTTCTTTTAGTGCTAAAACGTCATTGTGCGTCAACCATTTAGGTGTGAGAAAAGGTTTTATTTCGAAAGATATTCAATAGAAATGCGTTTTTAATTGCCTCTCATGCTTACTTATCCTGTTTGCCTGCTCTTTTATTTTTTACTTTTATTTTCCTTTTTTTATTCCTTCTATTTTTCATTCGTTTTCTTTATCACCGTCCTTTTCATATGTCTCCTTTTCTTTTTCCTTTTGTTTTCTTCCTGAACTTTTCTTCTTTGTTCTTTCTTTTCTATTTTCGTTTGCTTTCTTTCTTTTTCTTTCTACGCGCTTATTGATTATGTAGCAGTTAAAAAATCAACAAAATAACAAAAAAAAAAAAAACAACAGAAAAAACTAAAATTAAACATAGAAAGTAAAATTGCACACCCGCAAAACGGCCAAACGACCAAAAACATTTTGGAAAAAAACCCCAAACCATAGCAAATTTCACAAGTTAGTGTGAAAAGCAAACTTCTGGATGCTAATTGGATAGCAAATAGAGAATTTATATGTGACGTCAGTCAAACGTTTTTTCATACGTAAGTGAAAATACTTGCTAGAGCCGGTCACATGATCAGATTAACTACTTAAGGACATTCAGTGACCGGTCAAGACAAAGAGTCAGATTGGAGCAACGAGACGAAACTACTAAAATGTAACGGAAGAAACTTCAACTGCGACCCAGACATAGGTCTCTTCGCACATTGTCCTCCTTCTCCTTCTTTCTCGTGTGCTGATTTCTTTTACTTCTTCTCCATTCAAAAAATTGAATGAAATACATCATTTCTTTTAAAAAACTTGAGTGGCCTAATAATTATGGCCGGTAGTATATATATATATATATAGAATAAAAAGTGTGAGAGGCCGTGAACGTTTAGTTTAAAGTGCATATTTATTGTTGTACAAAGATATTATACATATTATTATATTTCAAGTGTCCATAATGGTATGTGTGACGCTACAGGTGTTTCGAGTCTAAGATTGACTCTCTTCAGGCGAATAAATTTGTGGCTTTACATATTGAGTTCCTTTTTATTTATTTACATTTATATATATATATATATATATATATATATATATGGGTGTAAGTAAATGTACATATGTGTATACACGCCAGTACACACCGATATAAATATTTATCTGGTGCTAATAGAACAGTGGTCAATGTCGAGTCGTGCTTTAGACGTAGGATAATATGCATATTTATTTAGTTGTCTGTGTATATATATGCGTGTGCTCGCGCGCGCGCGTGTGTGCGCGTGTGTGCGCGCGCGTGTGTGTGTGTGTGTGTGCGCGTGTGTGCGTGTGTGTGTGTGTGGTGTAAATGTCACGTTTTTTGGCTCTTACTAAAAACAGGATAAGCATGCAAGTAACTAATAAGGCAGGTGGTTAAGTGCTAAGATTAAGTCAATTCCATTTGTCCGACCATATTTGCACGCGTGCGCAATGTCCAGCACTACCAATCCTTACATGACGATAACTTAAATTTTAGAATTATAGAGGAAAAAGTCGCAGGGGCGAGATCTGAGGAATTTGGTCGTATCTGACCTGGAGAATGTTATCCTTTGTCCAAAACTCCTGCACAGGCCATGATTACGGATGGAAAGTTTGTGGTGTAATGAAGCGACCACATTCTACACACGTTCCTTTCAAGCAATGCTATAAACAGGTGATTCCTAACGTGGGACGTACGCCCCACAGGGAGGCAATTTGATTTTTCAGGGGGCAATTCGGTTGTTAGGTGTTTTGCTAATAAAAGTCTTTGTTCTTGGGATCTATTAGCCCTAACATAAATAAAAATTTAGCAATGTTACATATATTTCATTCATCATTTGTTTTGGATTTTTAAATTACCATCAGTTGCACTGCCACCTGGTGAATAATTTCCATTCTAAAATAATTTTAAAATTTCATTTTGCAAAGTTTCCAAATCCTTTGTATATTCTGTGTTCATGGCATTAAAAAAATACTTTTCTGAAATAAAAGTACAATTATTACTTTAATTCAAAGTATTTTTCTATATTCTAGATTTCCAAATGGCTGTATTATAATATTATAGCCAATTTTCGCTTATAATATTCCTAGTTGCCATAATTCTTGCATTATCGCCCTTTATAAATCAAAGTATTGGTGTTATAAGCATCACCTAAAACGGATGTTCACTTTTTACATAAGAATTATATATCAACATATGGGAGGGGTAGCATCAGGATTCTAGAGGTGATTAGGTGGGATATGGCCAAAAAAGGTTGGGAAACACTACAATAAACGGAAGTGAGCAAGATCTTCATAACTTTGGATGGATGCGCGACTAATTCGTTGCCAAGCGGCTTGACTCTGAGTAATTTAACTCCGTTACCATAAAAACAGTCCCGATAATTTTTTATCAGACCATGCAATTATATGTGTGTGTGTGTGTGTGTGTGTGTGTGTGTGTGTGTGTGTGTGTGTGTGTGTGTGTGTTACGGAAAATCCCGAAGATTAATGAAATGGTTTTAACAACCGAAATACTCAATTTATTTATTTGAACATTATTTTTTAGTCGACATTCGTATTTCAGTATATATTTTTTTTTTATAAGCGTTTCACCCTGAGCAAGGCATGTCACTGCCACTACTGCGCAGGGGGCTACAAAGAGTGGAGAAAGGATGATTAAATATAGGAAATGTTAGAGGGTGGGTGATAGGCAGGTAAGGATATCGAGAATGAGGGTTGGATAGATGAGAGTGTTCTGAGAATAATTGGGAGTTAGAGTGATAGGAGGTGTCTATTGACCCTACATTTAAACACCTGGAGATTGTAGCTGTCAAGAAAGCAGACTTGTGGAAGGGAGTTCCACAGGCGGGAAGCGTGAGAAAAGAAGCTGTTGGAGTAGAATTTACGGTTAGATCTTATCTGTTTAACTGTAAAAGGGTGGGACCTAGTTGCTAATCTAGTATCTCGTGTAAATTCCTGCTTAGGCGGCACCAGTGCTCTAAGTTCATCGGAGCAGAAGCCATGAAAGTACTTGTAGAAGAGGCACAGGGAAGCCACATCACGCCGATGAGAGAGTGGTTGCAGCCGGTCTTCCAAGTCAGTATAGCAATATATTTATATATTTATTTCTACCGGCTTGATTATTTTCGTAAATGAAAAAGGCCGGTAGAAATAAATATTTATCGAAAATAATCAGGCCGGTAGAAATAAATAAAAAAATATAATGTTTGATTAAAAACAGAATATCTACTCAAATACAAGTATCGATTAAAAAAATAATGTTCAAACAAATAAATTATGTATATTTTTATTTTTTTAATTTTTTCATCCCAAGCAAGACAGCCTCACCGCCACTGATGCGCAGGGGGTTACAGAGAAGAAAAATGATGAGAAAGAAGGACAGGTTATAGGGGGTGTCAGGAAGTGGGTAAGAGAAGGATGAGAATACTGATGAGAGTGGAGTGGACGGAGAAAGGAGCATGAGGGAAAGGAAGTGTGTCAGTGAGATAGAAGATGACTATTGACCTTACATTTAAATTCTTGGAGATTGTAACTGTTGGGGAATCAAGTATACGGAAGGGAATTCCACAGGCAGGAAGTGTGAGAAAAGAAGCTGTTAGAGTAGAAATTGCGGTTACATTTTATTGGTTTCACTGTAAAAGGGGTGGGATCTAGTTTCTAGTCTAGTAACTCGAGTAAATTCATAAATAGAGGACACCAGTGAGCTAAATTTATCGGAGCAGAAGCCGTGAAAGTATTTCTAGAAGAGACATAGGAAAGCCACATTACACCGGTGAGAAAGTGACTGCATCTGGTCTGCCAAGTCGGGATCGGTCACATTACAGATTCTCCGTTGAATTGCAGGGGCACCCGACCAGATGTGGCAGCAGTATTCAATGCATATTCAATATATATAGATTCATGAAGTTCTTTTTACTGATGGTCACTTGGTGGTGTAATGAGACGACCACATTCTACACATTTTCCTTCCAAGCACGGCGATAAACAAGGGAAATGAGCCAGAACTTTATAACTTAGGCTGAAGGTGCGACAAACTGCAATCTCAATCAGATCGCTTTACTTTACTTCAGCTTCGTTGCCATAACAATTGTCCCGATACGTTTTTTTTTATCAAAACTCGTATATATATATATATATATATATATATATATATATATATATATACTGAGTGCGACTAACATTGCTGCCATTTTATATATTTAAAATTTCGCGCATGCGTATTGTTTGTTTTTTTTATTTTGTCGTCTGCACAGCATAGTAAAGTCAGTTGGACACCGTCTGTGATAAAAAGAGCACCATTACGCAATTCAATCCGCTAGATATTCAGAAACAGCCGACCGTACTGCTTGGCATTCGCACCGAATATTTCAGAGTGTTTGGGTGTCAATCCGAGAACAATAGTGCACATTCGAAAAGAGTTGTCTGGTATATCCAATCAACGTCATGCTATTTGTAGTGATTTTACTACTGATGGCGACGTTATGTCTACAATTTTCTTCCCACGGGGCTTTAGACTCAACATCAAGTGCCTTGAGGAGGTAGTGCTTCCCTGGATCAAGAGAGTCACTGCTGGAAGACTCCATGTCTGCCAACATAACTCTGAACCATGCCACATAAGCAGGAGAAATGAATCATGTCTGTAAGACAATTTCTGCGATTACATCACCCCTTCTATCTGGTCGCCTATTTCCCCAGACTTCAACCTCCTTGATTATTATGTGTGGTCACAGTAGAGCGAGAGACCAACAAAATTCCTTTAAACACCAAAGATAAACTGAATACAAGGATCATGGTAACAATCACCAAATTAACTACGGAAACCGCCCAGAAAAGTTGCAGGAGATTCCGAAGTCGTCTAGGGGGCGTGGTTGAGGTCAATGGCAATTGTATTGAATAAATTTATTCTTTAGTATTTCAAGATATTTTTGTTTAATTTTCGTAAATATATCTGTTAAAATGAGATGTCAGTATTATAATATTCATAAAGTTCTTTTAAAGACGAAACCCGTTATATAGGACCTTTTTTTCTGTTTTGTCATTCAATTACATACCATTACACTGTAACTTGTGATGAAACTTGACATACATCATGCGACCAGAATCTTGTTTACTAACAAATGATTCTCAAAAGAAAGAAAGGAATGAAAAATTGGTAAGTGCACGTTTAAGAGGAAAGGAAATAAGGAAATAAAAAATGGAAAAAAAAATGAAATGCGATATGAAAGTAAGTAAAAAATTGAAAGGGACAAAGAAATTAATACAAAATTGGAATGGAAAGAAAAAAAGATAAAGTAAAAGAATGAAATTAGGGGAAAAAACTACAAAAGAAAAGAAGAAACGTCAAAAAAACAAAACAAAGAAATAGACATTTTAGTGTGCCCACGTCGCTACCAAGTGTGCCACACGGCCAGTTTAGGGTGTGTTTAACGGAAATACCGCGGAAAAAAAGCTCAAGCCCTCTGTGTACCTTCCCTTTTAAGAGTCGCCTCAGACAATGGGTAATGACCCCAAAACCCCACATAACACATCACCTGACATATATGGTACCACTAATAAAAAAAATCCATATGATTTTTATGAAGTGCTAATCTTCAAATGGCACGTGACAAAATTTGGACACAATCGGGTTATTAGTTTCGTAACTGTCTTCACACCTACGTTCCAATCCTTTTCTCTGACAACCCATGTAACTGGTCCGTCTTTCTCTTCACTCTCTTTCTGTCTAAAAACTTTTTACTCTTATGTAGCCCCCTGCGCATCAGTGGCAGTACTGTTTTGCTTGGGATGAAACGATTAAAAATAAAACAACTGCCTACCGGATAAAACTGAATCATCATCTTGTCAGCGAACTTGGTGTCTGGTCAACGCAACAGTATGACGAAAAAAGTTGACAAAAAATCGAAAGAAAAAGAAAGAAGTCATGGAAAATTCAGTGAAAAAAAGGAAAGAAAAAAAGAATAAAAACGCTGCTTTCGTGGTAAACCAAATATTAATATTTTCTTATACACAATCATTCCGTCACATTCTGAAATGTTAAATTTCAAACACATTTCATCATCTCACCCTTTTAGACTCAATGGTGTTTAGGGCAGTAACTTTTTGTTACTGTTTCCGTAACAAACTGTTTTCTTTTTTTACAGGGCAGGGTTGTTTGCCCTGCGTCCAACTCCCAAACCTGGAGGACCGGTGGACCATTCTTGGTCCTTACGTTTACAACACCTGATATTCCCAAATGGTCATCCATCTAAGTACTGACCAGGCACGATGTTGCTTAACTTCGTTGATCAAACGAAAACCGATGTATTCAACACGATATAGCCGTAGACTCAAATACATTTCACCATAAGTTTAAAAAATTACACTTAGAATTTCTACAATATGTTCGATTTCTTTCAACTATATTTTTCCACAACCAAAGTGAATATTAGTCTAAACTCAATCTTCGAAAATATCAATATAAAAGTACGGAAAAACAGCTGGTGCATTTCAGAAATCGTTAAAAGAGGAATTGCCTACACTCATAGTGTAGTTTGCCGACTGTTTTTTACGGTTTCATAGGACTTTCATCGATTCTAAAACTCGTTCTTTAACGAGCTACCTCGAGTTCAACTTTCAGCTGTTGTCAAATTCATGATGCACTGAATTTACTTAAATCCATCTACCTACCTACCTACCTACCTACCTACCTACCTACCTACCTACCTACCTATCTATCTCATGGATACCCCGACGAAGTGTAATGGTTAGCAAGCTTGTCTCGCTAGAACCTATTACAACTGAGTAGTGAGTTCGATCCTCACTGGGTATCCCATACCTTCGGCCTTGTGCCACATCTAAGTGTCGCTTAGTAAATCAACTATTTCCTCTTGCATACCTATCTACCTAATGTTCTCAAACCAATGAGAGAAATTTAGGTGTGTGCGATAAGGCCTTACACACTTTGATCCATTCTAGGATTATAAGTTCGCGAACTTTCTATCCTTTTCCAGACAGACAATTTTTATTCTTCTGTTAAATGTCAACTCACATGGAATCTCGTTCGAATTGTTGCCAGATCTCTTCTCGTTAATTTTCAAGATTAATTTGGAAAATTATAATTTTTAACGTCTCAATCACAAAGATATTTTTGAAATATCACCCCGAGAATAATTTTAGTGTTTCATTATGAAAATATACTCATCTGTATCCAAACAAAGTTACAGAAAATGTTTTGTTATTCCAAACCACTTACCGTCGTGAACAATGGCTTTCAAAAACAAAATATCATGTAAGACCGTCATTTGAAAAATATATTCATCTTTTTAGAACTTTTCCAAGAAATGATTTATTTGTTGAAAAGAGGCAAGCTTATACAACTCGTTACATGTGTAACTATGTATTTTTTCTAATCATTTTACCCAAGTAAGGCAATAAACTCACTAAGACGCAAAGAGTTACTGAGTGTGAGAGAATATGAGAAAAAAAATAGTAAGAGAGTACAATAAAAGAAAAAAATTAGGAAGACAGAAGAAAACGATTGATATTGCATTTGAATTTTTAAAGGTCAAAGTTGACTGGAAAGTAAAAAAGCGGAATAGAGTTTCACAAGCGAGATATGCAAAAGAAGAAAATGTTAGCATAGAACTTACGGTTACATCTATCCATTCCATTTGTAAAATGAGGAGACTTAGCTATCAATCTAGTATTACGCGTAAATGAACGAATTTATTGAATAAAATTCGATTCAAATACTACTTATCTGTCAACGATGCTATAGTATCCAGATATTTAGCACCATATACTTCTGAAAAAGTACGCCAACACATTCGAGGAGGACGAACGCGTACACGCAAGAAAAATGTGAGAACCACTAAGATAGATAGATAGATAGATAGATAGATAGATAGATAGATATCTATCTATCTATCTATCTATCTATCTATCTATCTATCTATCTATCTATCTATCTATCTCATGAGCCATCTTCAGAAAGGTGTTATTTAGACTGTAATAAATGCTGCGGCATCATGTAGCTTAAATTTAGTGTATCGAGGCAGTAAATAATTTTCTAAACATATGAAGATGGCTCATGTGAGCCGAAAGCTTAGAAGCAAATTAATAAAAAAATTATCTAAATGTTGGAGAATTTTTGTCTTTATTTTCACCTGAAATTAAAGCCAAAATACGACATTTAGAACGGCTCACGATTAAACATAATAGACATTCATTGTCTCTTCTATTTAACAGCATATTTTTAGAATATATATATATATATATATATATATATATATATATATAGTGTGTGTGTGTGTGTGTGCATTTAGGCAGCATTTTTTCATTAATGCATGTTTCATTAAATAATATAGACAAGTTTTGTCTATTTTATGTAAAATTTTCATATTCTCTAATAAGCTTAATAACATTATCATGAAATAAAAAAAGAAAAATACAATATTGATATATAATTTTTAATTTTTTTGAAAACACAACTCTACTTAAACATGAAAACAATAAACCAAAACTAAAAATTCTCGAAGCTATGTACATAAAACACTTGAAACTTAACCTGAACAAGGTAAATTATGAAATCTCCACAAATATCCTTAAATGCCTATAATTAAAATCAGAAGCCATTGGTTTATTCCAATGGCTTCCCATACTTAATATTTCTTGTTTTCACCCTCGCTTGGTCATGTGTGACGTCATGAGCTGTGATGCGACATTTGCTTCCAGCGTCTTAAATGCACGAGTTTGTTGTCGCTTGAAAATCTTCCATATAAACAAAAGCAGTTTGTCATTATGCTTTGTTCGCGTTTAAATATATAATGTAATTGACGTCTTTGAAAATGGCTTATGTAAACCGAAAGCTCAGATTGGATTATTAAAAATTATGTATCAATATTGGAATTTTCTTTCTTCGTCTAATGATAATGCTATTAAACTTATCAGAGAAAATGAAAAACGTTTACACAAAATAGACAAAATCTGTTTATATTATTTAATGAAACATGCATTAATATATATATATATATATATATATATATATATATATATATATATATTCTAAACATATGCTGTTAAATATAAGAGACAATGAATGTCTATGCTTAATTATGAGCCGTTCTAAACATCGTATTTTGGCTTTAATTTCAGGTGAAAATAAAGACAAAAATTAACCAACATTTGGATAATTTTTTATTAATTTACTTCTAAGCTTTCGGCTCACATGAGCCATCTTCAGAGAAGTGTTATTTAGACTGTAATACAATAACATCCGCCATCACCGATGATTTTATTTTGTGTTGGCATAAAACTCCACTTGGCAACGGAAATAGTTACCAAAAATAATAAACGCAGTTCTCAAATTTGCAATGCGGTTTTATGACGCCACACCGCGTGATAGCACGAAATGACAACAAAACCATTAATTCAAATGCAATGTAATGCGTTATGTCCGGATTTAAAGTTGATTTTATTGAGTGTTGGTTGTTTAGATTTGATTTACATGGCCTCCAATATCTGCAGGTTCCTCTTACTGTGTGTATGAGTAAGGATCACCGTATTGTGGACCAAAATCTGTCTGATATTACCTACATGTTTATGTTTTTCAGAGAAATGTTGTTTAATAGTACTCTGATCAGGAAGAGTTTGATGTTATATTTATATATATATATATATATATATATATATATATATA
>JBBBDQ010001124.1:135000-152500 GCA_037127315.1 Ascarosepion bandense
CTTTCCCAAGGGGACCAGTGCTTAAGTGAATGCAGGGTATTCAACTGGAATTCGAACTCGGCTCACCGATTTCTCTTTCCGAACCGATATCCACTGCACCACAACGCACATCAGTCACTATACGCTTACAGAAGCTGGTATTCCCAAGCGGTCACCCATCTAAGTACTGACCAGGCTCAACGTTGCTTAACTTCAGTGATTGAGCGAGAACCGATGTATGTAACGTGATAGGCCGTAAGCTCAAGTATTTTGGTTAATACCATTTCGCAACTTTCCGTAAAATTATATATATATATATATATATATATATATATATATATATATATATATATATACTAACAGTATATCCCGGCGTTGCTCGGGTGTAATGAAAGCTTTAAAACTAATCCATGGTCTTGGACGTTGGCACGAAAGACTAAAAAGCAATAGTTGTTTCCAGTTAAAGCGAAACCGTAGACTGAAAAAATGAATGGATGTAAGTCAAATTTTGATTTCCTGGTATCGATATCAAATAAGTTTTTTTCGTCGTAAACTGAATTTTGAAGGCTAAATAAGTCCTCTGAGTAAATGGTAACATGGCTGAGACTAAGAACTACAATTATACCTACTTGAGCCAAACCCGAAGCAAAAACTAAAATAAAAAAATACAGTCATACGGGCAGATAAACAGACACACACACAAACATCTTGCCTTTTATATACATATATTATCGATTTTCTACACTAATGTAAGAACTGCAACCTTGAAACTTCTGAATTCGTTTCTTATGTCTTTGTCTATGAGTATATCAAATTTGATTAAAATCGGACCACTCCTTCTATAACACGATTTTTTCGATTATCGATTTTCGATATTTATCGGGGGTACCTCGACACAAAATTTAGCTAAGAACACTCACAGATGCTTATAGTACAACTGTGTAAATTTTTTAAAAAATCGGTTCAGCCGTTTCGGAGTCTATAGGTAACGGATACACACACACACACACACAGCGACAAAGTTCCATTTCTAAGTTTATATATATATATATATATATATATATATTAATCTTTCTTTCTTTCGGCAACCTATCTTTCTAATATCTTTCATTAAATACGGCTAAAAAAGAAGATTTGTGATTTTTTTATTAAATTTTTCCGGTATCCTATCATATTTCTGTTCTGTTGGAGATAAGGAATATAAAAATTGCCCATAATTTCTATCGTCTCAAGCGCTTTCATCTACTTCTATAGCCATTTCCAAGGGTGTTTATGTCCTTGTTGTTGTTGGGTTTTTTTCTCCTGTTTTGAATGCTACGTACTAATTAATTAATTTTTGTAAGGCGCATTCATTTCAAGCTCTCACATGCCACTGGAAATCTTGTGAGCCTCTTTCTGTTTTAAAATCTTTCAATACCTCATTTCCACTTTTCATGGCTTCTACTCTGCCGAACTTAAGTCACTGGTGCCCCCTCCACAAGAATTTACTCGGGCCACCAGACTGGCATCAAGGTCCCACCCTTTTACAGTTAGATCAACCAAGTGCAGGCGATAATCCTACTCCATCACCTTCTTTTCTCGCGCTTCCTGCCTGTGGAACTCCCTTCCATATACTTGCTTTCCTGACGGCTACAACCTCCGGTAATTTAAATGCAAAGTCAATTCCCATCTCTTATCCACTTGACTCCAGCCCTTTCTATATTTAATTCAAGTACTTGGAAATTATTCTAACAGTAGACGGTAAAGTACGACACTGAGATCCGAAGGCGAACTGGAATAGCCAAGGACGCATTCCAGAAGCTGAGCAGAGTATTAAGAGACAGGAAAATTTCGCTAGAAACAAAGAAAAGAGTACCGGATTGCTATGTGTTGTTTATCTTTCAATATGGCAGTGAATGCTGGACAATATTATCAAAGATAAAACGAAAAACGAAGCAACTGAAATGTGGTTCTACAGAAGGATGCTGCGGATATCATGGATCAAGCATGTGAGCAATGATGAGGTTTTAGAAAGGATGGAAACAAAAAGGAAATTAATACTGAGCATCAGGCAAAGACAAAGTTCCTGTGCCATGCAATGAGGAAGGAGGGCTTGCAGAACCTGATACTAACAGGCCAGATAGAGACAGAGAAAAGCAACGGATAACATATTTGAAGGGCCTGGGCAGATGGATGACGGAACGAGGGTTGCGTAGTGTAAAGAAGAAGCTGTACTAAGAGCCATCAGGAATAAAAAGCCATGATTGCCTACGTCCTGAAATGACAGGGCACATAGAAAAAAAAGAAGATTTATATAGAATTATTGTTTTCGATTAAAATGTTCCTTAAAAGTTCTTGTAAATTATGGGTTAATAAATATTTTTTATGGTACTTTGGTTTGATTAATGACAGCTAAGGCTTCTACTCATAGATAGATAGATAGATAGATAGATAGATAGATAGATTTGTGTGTATGTGTTGTGGAGTAGTTTTTCACACTGAAGGTTATAATCGTGCTAGTGTCAGTTGCTAATCGACTTCAGTCAAGTGCCATACGTGAAACACGCATGGGTGATCATGTCTCGAAAGAGACATGACTGACTGGGCAGAAATTTATCCCGCAGTAGGCTGCCATTGCTTTCTGCGGTAGACTGGTTAGCGCACCCAAAATGCTAGGAACTTGGTAATCTTCCACTGAAAGCTGACTCTTTAGTATTCAACTAACTGTCGACTAATATCAACATCATTGCATCAAAGCGCGCTTTCGGTTGATGAGAACCGGGTACTTGTGCTTCAACTTTTCGTAGACCCGCTCAAGTTGCTGACAGTAAAGTTCGGCACTGATGGCACGACCATTCGGAACCAACTCAAAATGCACGATTCTTTCAAAGTTCCACCAAACGCACAACATTACTTTCTTGCCGAATCGATCTTGTTTTGGAACCGACAGTGTCTCATGCCCTTTCTGAACCCATCGCTTGTCTCGATTGTGCTGGACCAGATAGACCCCCATTTCGCAAGGGTTTACGAACTTTTGGGACAACCTAATAATTATTCTACTCAAAGTACTTTGGCCTTAAATGTATTTTTCAACTTTTATATATTCTCTTTATAGAAAAATCGTACTTGCGTGTTGACTTTGTGTGATACCATTTCTTCCTTCTTTTATGTGCTGTGTCCCTTCAGGACGTTGGCAATCATGACCCTCCACATCCTCCTATCCTTTGTAGCTGTTAACACATTTTCTCTTAGTATCTCTCCCAAGCCTTGCTCCCTGCCATCCACTTGCTTAAGTCCATCAAGTATGTCCTGCGTAGTTTTCTCCTGTCTTTCTGTCCCTCTATTCGCCCTGTGAGTATCAAATTCTTTAAGCCTTCCTTCCTCGTTACATTTCCCAGAAACTTCAGTTGTCTCTTCATGATGTTAAGTATAACTTACCTTTTCGTTTCTATTTTCTCCAAATCCTCGTCGTTGCGTACATGTTCGGTCCATGGTATCCTCAGCATCCTTCTGTAGAACCACATTTCAGTTGCTTCGAGTCTTTTTTTTTTTTTCATTCTCGAGGAGATTATTAAGCATTCGCTGAAATATAAAAGGACAAATATTCCATAATTGTTCAGTACTCTTTTTATTTTCAACGAAATTTTTCTGTCTTCTAATACTTTTGTTAGCTTTTGAAATTCGTCCTTGGCCATGCCGATCCGTCTTCGGACCCCAGTGTCGCACTTTCCGTCCTATATAAACCCATTAATACTGAGATTTGAACAGTTATATTTTTAGAAACAATTAACATCTATAATCCACTTAGTAATTCATCCATTATAGCAGAGCTTTTGCTTGAGTTTAGTCGTGGATATGTAATGGGTGTTGTGAGTCAAGATTGTATTTGCTTGTTTCAACCTTTGCTAAGGATCTCCAAGTTAGCAATGTTAACAAGTCTGTAGACAATATTGGCAGGTGTAAGGCACCATGTGACGTAATTAACTGACAAGCTACTTTAAATAAAGTATCGATTTTAATTTGCATACGTTGCTCTGTTCCGCAAAGGTGGACAGTATTCAACAGATTCGTAAAAGTGCTAAGGCAGTTAATTTAAATATGTGAGTGTCAGTTCTCCATTTTGTTTATAATAAGTTTTACAAGAGAGCCAACATTTGTTATGTGTTTAGGATTTGAGTGTAAAATTACTGCATGCTGCCTTTTGCCACGCCCAGGTATACAAGAAACGTTGGATGTTTCCCACATCACTAACTCTTAAGTTTCCTTGGGTAGAATAAAACCCCTTGGGGTTTCTAATAGATCAATTTTATTTCAGATATCATTTCTAATAGTACACTTAAAGGCCTCAAGGGTTTCTGTCAGTCACTCTTCCACTGTTACTTATGCTTAACAATACTATCTCAGTCGAAGACTGGGCACCCCGATGTGGTGTAATGGTTAGCAAGCTTGTCTCGCCAGAACCTATTATAACTGAGTAGTGAGTTCGATTCTCACTGGGTACCCCATACTTTCGGCTTTGTGCCACATCTAAGCGGCGCTTAGTAAATCGACTATCTCTGTCGAAGGAATGGAATAGGGATTAACAGAATTTCTTAGATTATCGTTCGAAACAAAGAAAAAAGTGCTGAACGATTATGTAATATCAGTTCTCTTAAATGGCAGTGAATGTTAGACAATCTCCTCACAGATGAAGAAGAGACTTGAAGAAGCAGAAGGATGCTGAGAATATTATGGATCAAACATGTGAGTGTCGACGAAGTTCTAGAGACACAATGGATACAAAAAGAACGATTATACATAGCATCAGGAAGAGACGGTTGAAATTTCTGTGGCATATAATCTGGAAAGAAGGCTTGGAAAATTTATACTCACGGAACAGATTGAATGTAGGTACCTTCACTTTTTCATGGGAAAAACAGCATAGCGTAATGCAAAACGCCACAAATTTAACGAAAATAAAGTTTTATAGTCAAAATGTTGATATTATTATTAAGAGGAAAGATCAAATAATTTTTTAATCATTTTTTAAATTTTCTTAATTCTTTCTAACACGTTCGAAATTTGGGTTAGAATGCTTGTTTTGTTTACTTCGCCTTCTACAAAGTTTAACATTGATTTTTTGCGATTTTTTTCTGTTGAAAACATTAATTTGAAAATTTTTGTACAAATCAAATAATTGTCCGATTTTAATGAAATTTCCAGAACTTATTCACAAATAAATGAAATTATTTTTGAAATGTTTCTTTTTCGAAAATATTGGTAAAAAAGTTTTTTTTAATGTTTTACCCCCCACTTACTTAATTTCATTAAATTTCGCACAGAACCTTCCCGTTTATGAAATTTGTTTTTTTTTTTTGTTAAAAGTCGGAGTCTTTAGGGATTGCAAATCACCTACTTTTTTTTCAAATTTGTACCATTTAACTAGAAATCTGCTCTGAATTGAAAAAAAAATCAAATAAAACTATGACATTATTTAATTAGAAAAGCTTTTAATTGTTTTTGTAAATAAGAAATATTAAGGACATTATTGTCTGAAGAAATAAACTTTTTCTGATGAATAACAAATTTTTACAAGAATTTTTTAATTTTTTTTTTTTTACATTTTAATTATAACAATTTGTAATAGTTTAAAATCGTGTAAAATTCTGTATTAACACGTTTATGGAATGTGATATAGTAATTAATTGGAAACAAAATTTACGAGTCCAAAATTGCAAAGATTGATAAACGTAGTTACGCTATTTTGTTTTAAAAGTAATTTTTAATTTATTATATTTTTACCTTATTTTCATGTATGGTAGACTGAAAGTGCCATTATTATGAAACGGTTACGTAATTTAAGAGTTTTGTCCCTTCACTTAGATTTATGAAAATTGTCGGTTTTGGGCATGCGTACAACCTGTCATCACCAAATCACTCACGAATCCGTCAAACCTTCGATCAGATGAACACGACCAATCGTTAATTAATTGGTTGTATATTACTTTTTTGTGCTATAAGTAATATTTCTTTTTAAATCAGCTTAATTTAACTTTCAATTTTCTAATTTTACTAAAATAAAGTGTCAGAAATCTTTTGAAATATTTTTAAAATCGATAAATTTTTGTTTGTTTACAAATTTCTTAAGATTAAGAAAATGACCGTTTTTAAGAAAATTTAAGAAATTGAAATTAAATGTGATTTCAAATCTATATAATTTCTATCTGAAATGCACCAGAAATTTTTACTGAATGGAAATAATAAATTTAATCTTTTAATTAAATCTAAAATTAAATCTTCAAGAATGTTTTTTTAAATTTTAGAAATTTCATTTTAAAATCACGTACCGAAAATTTATACTGAAAAGTGGAGATAGCTAAAATGTGAGAGAAAGGAAAGCAACGCATGTCCTACATGGGGGGCTTGAGCAAATGGATGGCGGATCAAGATGTAGAATAGATAGCTAAAAGATAAAATCTATTAAGAGCTACAAAGGATAAGAAACTGTGAAGATCCGTAATTGACCACGTGCTGAAGGGACACGGCATATAGAAGAAGAAGAAGAAGAAGAAGAAGAAGTTAATCATAGAGAAATCTGCATATATTAAGACATCAAACAACAAGGATAAGAAAACTCTTTGTGGTCGTCCATTTTTCTCTGTGTTTTGTTCCTGTCCGTTCATTTTCTCCACGAAATAAAATCTTTGTCCTTCTAGAAATCTTCATATAGATGTTACTTTGGATTAATTCTTTGGCATTTCGATTTGCCTATCGAAGAGAGAAAACAAATATCCATGTACCTAAATAAGACCTCTATACGTCGAAAGAATAAAAAAAATAAACAAAGTTAAGAAGAAGATGTTATTGAATTCGGGTTATTGTTCTTGGCTGTAAACGTAAACTGACAATTACAACTGGTTCAACGTAGGGGAATAAGAATACTTGACCTCGAATTTTAGACCCGAATCACTGAGGTGTGCCAACAGAAAATGTAACTCGATGCAGTCATGAAAGCGTTGGTTCGATATTGTGTAATGCAATGCCATAAGACTTGCCTGCGGCTTTTAAGAGGGGAAAAATGTCGAGCGCATTATCAGTATTCGATAAGCAACTCTGGAAAGGCATTACGTTTCGTTAAGAAATACAGAGAAATCCTGATGGTTTAAAGAATCTTTAATTCTTATTAACATCTATATATATATATATATATATATATATATATATATATATATATATGTATGTATATATATATATGTGTGTGTGTGTGTGTGTGTGTGTGTGTGTGTGTGTGTGTGTGTGTGTGTGTGTAAAATTTCCCTTCTCTGACCCCATGCACCGATGGCTTAGGGAGTAGAGACTCCGACTGACACCAATTATTAACATATATATATATATATATGTGTGTGTGTGTGTGTGTGTGTGTGTGTGTGTGTGTGTGTGTGTGTGTAAAATTTCCCTTCTCTGACCCCCATGCACCGATGGCTTAGGGAGTAGAGACTCCGACTGACACCAAATCGGTCGAGTTTTCGATCCCGGCCAGAAGCAAGTGGATATGTCCAGCCACACTGATGAGCTGTGATGCAGCGAAACAAGCTTGTATGTGGATGACTAATATATATATATATATATATATATATATATATATATATATATATATCCAGGTAAAAGAGGACCCAAGGTTTTACGATTTTGAGTTCCCTGGCATTTATTTTTTATAAACAGTGCTCAATAGGACACTTTTGGTACTAGAAAAGATCCACCAAAAATATTACGATATAGTGAGGGGCATTAAAAAGAAAAAAAGAAAATTAGGTTAAAAGTAGGTTGACACTTTGACCTTTAGGGAGAAAAAAGAAAAAGAAAAAAGAAAAGAAGAAAAAAAAGTAAGTATGTATTCCCCTCTCCAAAAAATAGAAACTACTGGACAAATTTCAAAGTGAATCTTTATTCTGATTAGTTAAAAGGAACACACATAAATTCTATATCTTCCCACATACATAAATAGCAAACCGATGTTGTTGTTTTTTTTTAACCTAATACGGCTTTTACAACCTAATACGACTTTTCTAACCGAATACGACTTTTCTAACTTAATACAGCTTTTACAATCTAATAAAACTTTTCTAACCTAATACGTCTTTTGTAAACCTAATACGGCTTTTCTAAGCTAATACGGCTATTCTGACTTAATACGGCTTTTACAATCTAATAAAACTTTTCTAACCGAATACGGATTTTAATAGTTTCAAAGTTTTAATAGATTGTAAAAGCTGTATTAGGTTAGAAAAGTCGTATTCGGTTAGATATGTCGTATTAGGTTGTAAAAGCCGTATTAGGTTAGAAATTGCCGTATTAGGTTCGAAAATTTTTATTAGATTGTAAAAGCTGTATCAGGTTAGAAAATTCGTATCAGGTTAGAAAAGCTTTATTAGGTTAAAAAAAGTTTTATTAGATTGTAAAAGCCGTATTAGGTTGTGAAAGTCGTATCAGGTTGTAAAGGCCGTGTTAGTTTAGAAAAGCAATATTAGGTTGTAAAAGCCGTATTAGCGCGTAAGTAAATGCAATGAATTCAACTGGAATTCGAAGTCGGCTCTCCGATTTCTCGTTCCGAGTCGATATCCAATGCACCACAACGCACATCCCTTCAAAATATACAGCAATCAAAAATAATATGCACTGAACACAATTTGCTTAGGATGGTACCTTGTAGAATGGTAGCGGAAAGATTGTTGGCACTTATTACGCACCGATACCATTTCCAATTTTTTCTTTTTTGAGATGATTATGACGTTTTCTAAAAAGCCTGTTTCTTGTTAGAGTTAGAGTCTTGTTTAACGGCATATCAATCTTCACTGGTTATTTAATGCCAAAAAGATGGGGTTTTAGGGTATTTTTTTAATGTCCGGCCACAGTGAGAAGGCTAACCGAGTCAGACTTTAATTAAAATAGAAAATATCTTCTAGTTTTGTATTCAAAAATATTTTGCTGAGAATATTTTTTCCTTATGATAAACGTTTTTCTTCAAAAATGTATATTCTTCCATAAAAGTCTATTTTTATATGTATTTCTCTATAAAAGTGTATTTTTTATGCTTTCATAATGTTTTGACCCCAATTTGGGGCTTAAATATTTGCCCATAGCTGGGACCCTAACAGGTGCTACCACTTCGGATCAGGGTGGACCTGGGTACAACAGCAATTAAAGAGTGGTTCTATGCTTCTCACAACTTCCCAGTCAGAGGCTTGCTGCCGGATGCAGTTTATCGTCATGCCCAGGACCCCTGTTTTTTGTGTGATGTTATCTCACCATGCGTCATTTGTGATGCTAAATATACAGATAACAAGAGTGGTTGTGGAGTATCTTATTTCCAATGTTTACATTATTCGCTGTAATTCTCTTCTCGATATCCAAGATTCGCAAGCATACAAAAAGATTGGCTATACACTGTACAAAATACACAACAGTCTAAAATATACACTGTTCAAAAATATTATATATATATATATATATATATATATATATATATATATACTAGCAGTATAGCCCGGCGTTGCTCGGGTGTAATGAAAGCTTTAAAATTAATCCTTGGTCCTGGAGCTCAGACTCAGCCTAAAAAATATTTGTGTGAAGTTTGGTGAGAATCGGATAAAAATTGTGGATTTGTATAAAGGACATACAGACAAATAAACAGACACACACAAACATCTTGTTTATATATATATATATATATATATATATATATATATATATATATATATATATATTCCATTTTCTGCACTATTGTAAGAACTGCAACCTTGAAACTTCTGAATATCGTTTCTTATGTCTTTGTCTATGAGTGTATCAAATTTGATTAAAATCGGACCACTCCTTCTATAACCCGATTTTTTCGATTATCGATTTGTTATATTTATCGGTGGTACCTCGACACAAAACCTAGCTAAGAACACTCGCAGACACTTATAGTACAACTGTGTAAATTTTCAAGAAAATCGGTTCAGCCGTTTCGGAGTCTATAGGTAACGGACACACACACACAGACACATACACACACACAAAGTTCCATTTATAAATAAGTTTAGATATATATTCCAACACTCTCCAATCACAGAAAGTAGATTCCTTTTTCGGTTCTAAGATCTGTATCCTCAAAATACATTCCAAGATTTTATCTGGAGTAAACAAATTGGAAATATTTTGCAGAATCTCTCGATCAACTTATCAATGGCATACCTTCAGAACCCGATTGCTATTATAATTTTTCCAACGAACTATAGCTAGAAGCTATAGAAGTAATTACACTGACAATATCAAACGAACCTATGACCATTATGCCAACCTGTATGAATAAAATCTATTTTAGAGAAACTAAAACTGAAGTTGAGGGAATCAATTTTGTCTCTGCCCTGGCAGGAGAGGTTACAACGATATTATCAATAGAATGTACAGTTATGGCAATGTCAATCAAGAATGCATGGTCAGCTTTTTGGAATCCTAATTCAGACACCAGTTAAACTTAGAGAATCGTTGACACAATCTAATCAGATTGTTTATCAAATAATAGTAAATTATCGACCAAATAACAAGGAACAGTAGCAAAAGTTGTTATATTTTAATTTGTATTAAAAAGTATGATTTACAATTTATTTTTTACCGTAAATATATCCCATTATCTTTAAAACTAAATTTAAATGTTAAATTTTTCATGTCATAAGAAAGCAGACGAATTGCAAAAGACGCTGGTGTCGATCTAAGACGTTAACTTTAACTTCCAATCTCTTTATACTGTTCGTTCTCCTTTTCTTTTTCTTTCTCTTCTTTCTGTTTATCAATTTTCTATATTTTTCTTCTTTTTTTTCTCTCTCTCTCTTTGGAGTGTTTTGAATAAATGAGGAAATGTTTTTGTAGATTACCGTTACAAATGTCTATTCTCAATATGGGCACGTGAGTGTCTGTATGTATAATTTTCTGGATTATTTTGAATATTAACTGCTGTATCATTTGGGTATGACGAGCAGTAAGGTTTGCTGTGAAATACGTATTACCCATGAAATTGTAGAATATCTAAAAAAATTCTCTACAGTATATATATATATATATATATATATATATATATATATATATATATATAAACCATTGTGTATTTTTGTGTATATCTATGTCTATAAAAGTGACGAGGGTAGACGTTGTGTAAGTATTTGTTTGTTTGATAGACTCTACTTAGCGTCTGCATTTCGCGGTCTAGCTCGACGGGAGTTGCGCTCAGATGTAGATCAAAACTTAAGAACGCTAACGCTTGATTATGCGAAGGCGTTTGACAAAATATGCTACAAAGAACTGATGGAGATGCTCGACAGCCTAGATATATTTGGGAAAGACATAAGAGTAATCAAGAATCTTTACTGGCAGCAAACCTCTTGCATACGGACAGGTAATGAATTGAGTAGATATACAAAGATAGAAAGGGGCGTAAGACAGGGATATGTCTTTTCGCCAGATCTGTTCAACTTGTACAGCGAGAATATTTTGAGGACCCTAGAAGTTATGCCTGGATTCGTTATCGGAGGCTACAATTTAAACAACCTAAGGTACGCAGATGATACAGTGCTGATAGCAGACACAGAAAGGAAACTACAAGACCTCCTACAGAAGGTAGCAGAAGAAAGTAACAATAAAGGACTAGAAATAAACTGCACGAAAACCGAATACATGGTCATCAGTAAAAAGGGCAGCCCAAAATACCAAATACAGGTTGGGGATACCAGAATCAAGCAGGTACAAAAATTTAAATACCTGGGAAGCGTTATAACAGAAGACGGAAAGTGCGACACAGAGGTCCGAAGGCGAATTGGCATGGCGAAGGAAGCATTCCAGAAGTTGAGTAAAGTATTAAGAAACAGGACAATTTCGATAGAAATTAGGAAGAGAGTACTGGATTGCTACGTGATGTCCGTCCTTCAATATGGCAGTGAATGCTGGACAATATCATCAAAGATGTAAGAAAAACTTGAAGCAACTGAAATATGGTTCTACAGAAGGATGCTGTGAATATCATGGATCGAGCATGTGAGCAATGATGAGGTCTTGGAAATGATGGAAACAAAAAGGAAATTAATACTGAGCATCAGGAAGAGACAGCTGAAGTTCCCGGGACACGCAATGAGGAAGGATGGCTTGGAGAATCTGATACTAACAGGCCAGATAGAGGGAAAAAGAGACAGGGGAAAGCAGCAGATAACATATTTGAAGGACCTAATCAGGTGGATGACGGAACGAGGATTGCAAGGTGTAACAGGAGAAGGCGTGCTCAGAGCCACCAGGGATAGGGAAAAGTGGAAAGCCATGATCGCCTACGTCTTGAAGGGACAAGGCACATAGAAGAAGAAGAACGACACCTTAAAATATTTTAGAAAGCCAAAATTAGAGGTAAACAAAATATATATTATCACCCCACAAAGTCAGGGATCAGTTTATGTATTGATTATAATATAGAATCGATCACCCCACTTTATATTATCTATATATGTTGCCCCTCCCCCTCTCACCCTAATCCAATAGAGACATTCTACATTTTTATTTATCTCTATAAAAGTGACGAGGGTGGACGTTGTGTAAGTATTTGCTATATAAATTTTTTCATATGTTTTTTTATTCTTATTATTCCCTAGACTACCCGAGTGAAACTGGGCTAAACTGCTAGTGTATATATATATATTCTTTACTTACTTCCCAGTCAACCACCCTTTCCACTTTTTTCCTTTTTTCCTTTTGTTCCTCCTACTACTTCTGTCCCTCTGACATGGCTAAATTTTAACTTTTAAACTCTTGACTCAGGTATGAGGAAGGGTTATGTCTTCTAATATGAGACATAGGTATCTGTCTGCTTTCCCCTTCTTACTTCCTTAAATTCAAAAATTAATCCTACCCCATTTTATTTTCCTGTGGATGGATGATTCTTTTTGGACTTCTACCGGTATAAAATCTTTTAATACATTTAAATTTGAGTAAATAAAATTTTTGTTTCGTCGTTGCTGAAGAAGCGAGTATTTCCTCGTAGAAATGCCTATTCAAGGGATTTAAATTTTTTTATTTTATATTTGGCTCTGTAAATAGAATATGATATTTGCATCGAGCCGTCCAACTTGATCAATTTTAGTATTAATGAAATTAATATTAATTAGGATCGGGTTTTTGGAATTCACCTATCTGATCATCCTTTTTTATTTATATATATATATATATATATATATATATATATATATATTTCCCTCCTATCACGCTTAGAAGTCGGGATTCTTTTTGTCTTAATATAAGATATTCAATAGTTGGTACATCACTATATATGTAGCGTCAGTTTAGGCATATCGATATAAATATTTTGCCATCATTTTTGACACCACAGTCTCACTCGTTTTAAAAACAAATACTGATATCAATGATGTAAACAGTTCCAAACTTGACATTTGGAAATAACATAAAATGTCAAGGGTCAATTTTACAAAGTATCGATATTATGAACAGGGCCCTATCCTCCTAAATTGATAAAAATTAATATATTTGGATTTTGACAAATCTCTCACTTTGAGAAATGTTTAATAAAAGATAATATACGTAAATTATTCCCAGAGATATTTTTCTTTATTTTTTTTTTCAAAAGGAGACCAATTTCTTTAAGTAGTTCAAAATATTGTTCAACAAACAATCTTCCTGTCTTCTGTTTCTATTTAAGTTTTGTCTAAAGATATTAAAATTGCTTCCACGAAAAATGCGGAGGAGAGACGTTTCCAACTAATACATATAGGAATAAGAAATTAAGAACGAAAAGCATTGTGGGGAAAACCCAACTAAGAAAAATTCACAAGTCAGTGTGAAAAGCTAATTCTAAATGCTGATTGGATTAAAAACATCAAATTCACCTGTGACGTATTTTCACACCTAGATGTGAAAAGCTTCGCCGCAGCCGGTATAATGAGAAGTTTAACTATTTAAACCACGACGCTAACCCGTCAAAAGGCAGTCGGACATGGGAGCGATTAGCTGGGACCTCGTGGCAATGTAACGAAAGAAAATTCTAGAAGCCGACCCGGACGCAGGACACGTCACAGTTTCATTCGACCTCTTCTTCCAATTCTCTTTTCTTCCTTTTCACTCCACACCGAGAACAAATGAACACGTGTTAAGTATCACTCCTTTACTTGTTTTCCCTTCTGTTTCTCCCAACCTGTCGCGACCTACTAAAAAGAAGAAGAAACAAAGCCTTTACATTCCGCTACTACACAACCATGAACTCTAAACTTCTGCGGACATTTTAAATACCTACATTATTACTACGAACACTTTCAACAACTCTTGATACCTGAAACTTTTTAATTGCGCATTAATTTCTACAACTTGTGTTATTCTTTCCTTTTAATAAATTTCTATTTTACAATGCAAAATGTAATATTTTATTATTTCACTCTTGATTGACTGGTCAAAACATTACCCCGCGGTAGGTTGCCATTATATTCTACAGTAGACTTCCATCCTGATAATGATGAAAACTTGATAATTCTGATGATGATAATTCTGCATAAAACTTGTAAGCTGTAGGGAGTTCGGTTAAGTCTGACACAAGGCCGAATTAAAGAAACTTTAACCATCTCCCTATAGCTTCATACAAACCGAAACATTCCCAAAAACTAGAATATTGAAGGCAAGAAAGGTAGGCGCAAACAGTGAGTAACCGACTTAACAAATCTGAAAATACGAGGAATACACAAAACGATAGCAAAGAGAGACAATAAAAATGGTTGCTTAGGGCAAAGATTATTTTTGAAGTTGTAGAGAGCTATGTTCGCCTACGGCCTGAAAGGACAAGGCAATGCAAGAAGAAATGACTTTTCTTGATCTACTCACTTTGTATCTTTTTTTATGCGCCGTGTCCTTTCAGGACCTTAAGCGATCATGGCTCTTCATAACCTGTTCCTTGCAAGGTACAAAAATTACCCAGTCCCGGCAACCTCTAGTGCAATAGGGTGGCGCAGCCTGGGGACACTGGTCACCGGGACTGGGCATTTCACAGTATATATATTTTTTCAATGGCATACCTGTCCCCAGACAGAGATACACTCTGTCTTCGAGGACAGAGACGCAACTGAGAGATGATTTGGGGTCCCCACCCAGCACAAAAAGTGCCAGACAAGCTTATCAAATATGTCACGCGTTGCTGTCCACTGTCTCTCTTTTTTCTATCCATCCTGTCAGTATCAAACTTTCTAAGACACCCCACTTCATACCCCAGAAAATTTAACTCCTCCTGATGTTTTAAATATAAGTTTTCTTTTTGTTTCCATTCTCTCCAAAACTTCGTCGTTGCTCACATGTCCGGTCCATGGTTTGTTTTATAGACTTTACTAGCAGTATAGTCTGGCGTTGCTCGGGTGTAATGAAAGCTTTAAAACTAATCCATGGTCCTGGAGCTCAGACTCAGCCAAAAGAATATTTGTGGGAACTTTGGTGAGAATTGGATAAAAATTGTGGATTTGTAAAAAGCACATACAGACAGATAAACAAACACACACACAAACATCTTGCCTTCTATATATATATACATATATATATTACCGATTTTCTGCACTATTGTAAGAACTACAACCTTGAAACTTTTGAATATCGTTTCTTATGTCTTTGTCTATGAGTATCAATTTTGATTAAAAGCGGACACTTCTTCTATAACCCGATTTTTTCGATTATCGATATTCGATATTTATCGGGGGTACCTCGACACAAAACCTAGCTAAGAACACTCGCAGATGCTTATAGTACAACTGCGTAAATTTTCAAGAAAATCGGTTCAGCCGTTTCGAAGTCTATAGGTAATGGACACAGACACACACACACACAGACAAAGTTCCATTTATAAATAAGTTTACATATTATCGATTTTCTGCACTATTGTAAGAACTGCAACCTTGAAACTTCTAAATATTGTTTCTTATGTCTTTGTCTATGAGTGTATCAAATTTGATTAAAATCGGACCACTCCTTCTATAACTTGTTTTTTTCGCTTATCGATATTTATCGGGTGTACCTTGACACAAAACCTCGCTAAGAACACTCGCACTAGTAAAACTGTGTAAATTTTCAAGAAAATCGGTTCAGCCGTTTCGGAGTCTATAGGTAACGAACACAGATACACACACAGATCTTTTTACGCTAGATGAAACGGGTATCAGGCCAGGTAACTTTTACTGCGGTCAAGTTCGGCTCTTAATCTGTGCATCAAGGATAGTTAATTTACTTAGCGCCGCTTAGATGTGGCACATGGCCGAAAGTATGGGACACCCAGTGAGGATCGAACTCACTACTCAGTTGTAACTGGTTATAGCGAGACAAGCTTGATAACCATTACACCACACTAGGTGCCCTGTGCATCAAGGATAGTATTGAAATTCAGTTTCTGTCTTAAAAGTTTAAATGTTAAACGGTCTCCGAGAAGCAGTGCTTAAAGTGCTTATCTCGCATACCGTTGTTGCTATAATAAAATTAATCCTAACAAAGAGCTCCATATCTGTGACTGTTGGCCAATGTAAATAGGTCTTAGCAAATAAGCATCTGTGAGCTTATGTCATATTAAGTTAAGCTAAGTAAAAATCAAGAACAAGATTGCGCCTCCACCCCAAACAGTAACTCCCAGTTATAGTGACACGGCTAGAATTAGGGTACTGAGCAGAGTTCGAATTCCAGTTGAAATCCTTGCATTCACTTACGCTCAAATACCCTTGGGAAAGGTATTAATCCGTCTCTTCCCTCCAGTTATGGGTTAAATAACAGGACATATTGTGTTCT
This sequence comes from Ascarosepion bandense, assembly GCA_037127315.1. Taxonomy (NCBI): domain Eukaryota; kingdom Metazoa; phylum Mollusca; class Cephalopoda; order Sepiida; family Sepiidae; genus Ascarosepion; species Ascarosepion bandense. The sequence goes on from JBBBDQ010001124.1 coordinate 151,768, forward strand.
ATAGCCTTGGCTGTCAACCAGTCCACAGTAGAAAGTAATGGCAACCTACTGCAGGATAATGTTCTGACCAGTCAATCAAGTCTCTTTCGAGACATGATCGCCCAAGCGGGTATCATGTATGGCACTTAACTGACTGACAGATATATATATATATATATATATATATATATATATATATATATATATATGATACTAATCTTATATCATCCAACAAATAACTAAAACAAAAAAATGTACAATTGAACGCTCGCAAAATCGGACCAGAACGACTGAAAACATTTTGGTAAAACCAGACCATGCCAAATTTCACAAGCCGGCGTGAAAATTAAGATTCTGGATTCTGATTGGATGGGTAATAGCAAATTGAACTATGACCCTGGTCAAATTTTCTTACCACCTAAAAACTGGATATGCGGTTCGGGCTGACCACGTGACCTGAGGTAAGTACTTATCCACGTCTCTTGACCGGCCAAAGACAGTCCAATGGGAGCAGAAATTTGATAAGGACCTCGTCACAATGTGAGGAAAAAATTTCGAGACGCCGACCCTGTCATGTCTCGTTGTCATACATTCGTTCTTCTCTTTCCAATTTTCCTTTCTTCGTCTTCACTCACTTGCCGTCAAAGAAACAACAACAACAAGATATCTTCAACTGACTCCAAAAATTAACGTCCGATAAGTACAATTTCCTTTATTGCTTCACCTTCCTCTTCACTTTCTCGCCGGCCATAAA
>JBBBDQ010001124.1:777500-782500 GCA_037127315.1 Ascarosepion bandense
CCCAGAAATTGTCTGAAAACCATAACTTGGTTCTTCTGCTTGTGTGGCATGGTGTCCTGTTGCCAGATAAAGGATCTTCCAGCAGGCAACCTCTTGACCCAGGCCTGCACTACCTCCTCAAGGCACTTGATGTAGTCCTGTGTGTTGAGTATGAAGTTCTGTGGGAAAGTGATTAGCAGCATAAGATCACTGTCACTAATGATCACTCCAAACACCTTCATAATATCCATTAGACTCATTCAACTCTTTTCAAATTCTCCCCACTGTCCTCAGATTGAAATGTTAATATTGGAGCTTCCAGAGCAAATTCTAAGCAGTGTAGCATGCAGTTTCCAAATTTCTGGCACAATGAATTGTGTCATAGTGCTCTTTTTTTTTGTAGATGGCGCCCAACTGATCCTACTATACTGTGAAGTTAACAAAATCCAAAACAAATCCAAAAAAACAGAAAAATATAAAATGGTAACAATTTACACATCATACCGTGTGTGTGTGTGCGTGTGTGTGTATGTGTGTGTGTGTGTGTGTGTGTGTCACCTTTACAATTATCTTTTGTTTATTTTTACCATTTCGGTAATATTAAAATTTAATGATAATTTTAAGCAGAAAAGATAAAAAAGATGATATTGATATAATAGAAATACTGATCTTATATATATATATATATATATATATATATATATATATATATAATCCTCCCTACCCCACCTTAATTGTCTGGATTTGGTAAAAATTGTGTTGATTATAGGCTTCTATATATATAATGATTCCTAACAGATGAAAATATTTCACTACCTGATGAGGTGCTTAAAAGATACTACCAAAGCATAATGGCTTGCGATAAACTGTTTTTATTATAAACTTAAAATAAAAAAATTACCATATATAATGCTCTACTAAATATTGAGCCCTTTAATAAACAATGGACTGCCAACCCAATAGTTTGTACTACTTCTAAGATATGTAGATATATATATATAAAACTTCTCACACACAAAACAAAATTGTAGTTTAACTCCAACTATAATGAAGTTGGCAATGAAAGGTGCTAAATCCAATGTAGAGTTTATAAAACGTAAAATAAATGATACTTAAATTTTTTAATCAATTTGCCCAAAATAAGGCATTGATGCTATTAAGATGGAAGGATTTACTGGGAGTAAAAGAGAATGAGAAGGATTTAGAATGAACTGGAAAACCAACACTAAATAGGAAATCTACTCCTGCTCAAATGACCAGGGAGAACTGAAAACGAAGGATTGCCACGCAAGATGATCCATCATTTCGAAGGGTGAAACTCAAGTTGCATCTATTTAACTTTTCGCTGTTAAATTTTACTAGTGTGTGTATATTTATATAGAAAGTAAAAGTGTGTGTATACACGCACTTTTACTTATATAAACTAATTTATAAATGGAACATTGTGTGTGTCCATTACCTATAGACTTCGAAACGGCCAAACCGATTTTCTTGAAAATTTACACAGTTGTACAATGTTTCTGCAAGTGTTCTTAACTAGGTTTTGTGTCAAGGTACCCCTGATAAATATCGATAATCGAAAAAATCGGGTTATAGAAGGAGAGGTCAGATTTTAATCAAATTTTATATACTCATATACAAAGACATAAGAAATGATATTCAGAAGTTTCAAGGTTGCAGTTCTTAACATAATGCAGAAAATCGATTTTATATATATATATATGTATATATATATATATATACATATATGATGTTTGTGTGTGTCATTTTATCTGCCTTTATGTCTGTATATTTATCAGGGGTACCTCAACACAAAACATAGCTAAGAACACTCGCAGACGCTTATAGTACAACTATGTAAATTTTCAAGAAAATCAGTTCAGCCATTTTGGAGTCTCTAGGTAACGGGAATACACACACACACACACACACACACACACACACAAACACACAAAGTGCTATTTAAAAACAAGTTTAGATTAGATATATATATATATAGTGTGCGTGTATGCATGTGTCTACATATATATATATATATGTGAGTGTGTGTGTGTAAGGTATGTGAAGTGTGTGTGTATATATATATAGTATAGTGTGTGTAAGGTATGTGAGAGTGTGTGTGTGTATATATATATATAGTGTGTGTAGGTATGGTGAGTGTGTGTGTATATATATATATAGTGTGTGTATGTGAGTGTGTATATATATATAGTGTGTGTAGGTATGTGTGTGTGTGTATATATATATAGTGTGTGTAGGTATGTGAGTGTGTATATATATATATAGTGTGTGTAGGTATGTGAGTGTGCATATACATAGTGTGTGTAGGTATGTGAGTGTGTGTGTGTGTGTGTGAGTGTGTATATATATAGTGTGCGTAGGTATGAGTGTGTATATATATATGTGCGTAGGCATGAGTGTGTATATATATAGTGTGTGTAGGTATGTGAGTGTGTATATATATATATATATATAGTGTGTGTAGGTATGTGAGTGTGTATATATATATAGTGTGTGTAGGTATGTGAGTGTGTATATATATATATATGTAGTGTGTGTAGGTATGTGAGTGTGTATATATATATATATAGTGTGTGTAGGTATGTGAGTGTGTGTATATATATATATAGTGTGTGTAGGTATGTGAGTGTGTATATATATATATAGTGTGTAGGTATGTATGTGTGTATATATATATATATAGTGTGTGTAGGTGTGAGTGTGTATATACATATAGTGTGTGTAGGTATGTGAGTGTGTATATATATAGTGTGTGTAGGTATGAGTGTATATAGTGTGTAGGTATGTGAGTGTATATATGTATAGTGTGTAGGTATGTATGTGTATATATATGTTGTGTGTGTATGTATGTGTATATATATATAGTGTGTGTAGGTATGTGAGTGTATATATAAGTAGGGTGTGTGTAGGTATGTGAGTGTACATATACATAGTGTGTGTAGGTATGTGAGTGTATATATATATAGTGTGTGTAGGCAGGAGTGTGTGTGTGTGTATATGTATATATATATGTGTGTGGGTATGTGAGTGTGTGTGTGTGTATATGTATATATATATAGTGTGTGTAGGTATGTGAGTGTGTATATATATATATAGTGTGTGTAGGTATGTGAGTGTGTGTATATATATATATAGTGTGTGTAGGTATGTGAGTGTGTATATATATATAGTGTGTGTAGGTATGTGAGTGTGTATATATATATATATAGTGTGTGTAGGTATGTGAGAGTGTATATATATATATATATATAGTGTGTGTAGGTATGTGAGTGTGTATATATATATATAGTGTGTGGAGGTATGTGAGTGTGTATATATATATATAGTGTGTGTAGGTATGTGCGTGTGTATATATAGTGTGTGTAGGTATGTGAGTGTATAAATATATAGTGTGTGTAGGTATGTGAGTGTATAAATATATAGTGTGTGTAGGTATGTGAGTGTATAAATATAGTGTGTGTAGGTATGTGAGTGTATAAATATATAGTGTGTGTAGGTATGTGAGTGTATAAATATATAGTGTGTGTAGGTATGTGAGTGTATAAATATATAGTGTGTGTAGGTATGTGAGTGTATAAATATATAGTGTGTGTAGGTATGTGAGTGTATAAATATATGTAGTGTGTAGGTATGTGAGTGTGTGTGTGTATATATATATAGTGTGTGTAGGTATGTGAGTGTGTGTGTATATATATAGTGTGTGTAGATATGTGAGTGTGTGTGTATATATATAGTGTGTGTAGGTTTGTGAGTGTGTGTGTGTATATATAGTGTGTGTAGGTATGTGTGTGTATATATATATAGTGTGTGTAGGTATGTGTGTGTATATATATATATATATATATGGTGTGTGTAGGTATGTGTGTGTATATATATATGCTGTGTGTAGGTATGTGAGAGTATATATATAGTGTGTGTAGGTATGTGAGTGTCTGTGTATATATATATATATATATATATATAGTGTATGTATATATATATATGTATAGTGTACATGTATGTGTGTGTATATATGTATATAGTGTGCATGCTTGTGTCTATATATATAGTATGTATATGTCTATATATAGTATGTATATATATATATATATACACACATTCTATATATATATATGTACACATACATTCTATATATATATATATATACATACATTCTATATGTGTACATATATAGAACATGTGTGTATATATATATAGAATGTGTGTGTATATAGATATATATATAGAATGTATATATTATGTATATGTCTATATATAGTGTGGATATATATATATATATATATATATCCTGTATATGTATATATCTATCTATATATAGTGTGGATATATATATATATATTGTGTATATGTATATATATATATATATATATATCATGTATATGTCTATATATATAGTGTGGATATATATATATATATTGTGTATATGTATATATCTATATATATATATATAGTGTTATATATATATATATATATATTGTGTATATGTATATGTCTATATATATATATATATGTATATATATATATATATATATAGTGTATATGTATATGTCTATATATATATAGTGTGGATATATATATATATATTGTGTATATGTATATGTCTATATATATATATATATAGTGTGGATATATATATATATATTGTGTATATGTATATGTCTATATATATATATATATAGTATATATATATATATATATATATATATTGTGTATATGTATATGTCTATATATATATATATAGTGTGGATATATATATATATATTATGTGTATATGTATATGTCTATATATATATATATAGTGTGGATATATATATATATATATTGTGTATATGTTTATGTCTATATATATATATATAGTGTGGATATATATATATTGTGTATATGTATATGTCTCTATATATATATATAGTGTGGATATATATATATATATTGTGTATATGTATATGTCTATATATATAGTGTGGATATATATATATATATTGTGTATATGTATATGTCTA